>JASCZW010007551.1:0-64081 GCA_034211315.2 Aedes japonicus | reverse complement strand
CGGTTACGTATTACTATTTCTTGTTCGGATGAAGCATTGGATGGTAGCAGTCCGATTGACATCCTCATCGTTTATCCATCACCCACAACAACGATTATGTCGGAATCCGAAATACGTTCACTTAGCTGCTGAATCACTATAGAGTGCGAGAAATATAACGCCGGATGCGAGTTGGGACGAAGGTAAATTCCGCAAACGTAGACATTTGACTTCTGGAGACTGATGGGTACAACAGCTTGCTGGAGGTTATTGCAGTTCTCGGACGGACCTGCAGCTCAGAGTGGCTTTAACTGCTATTAAAACTCCACCACCACGTTTGAGGTCGCTGGTGGCCGAGCTCCGATCACATCGAAATATGCTGTAAGTTGAAGCAAATTCCGAGTTTGAGTTGTCTGAATGCAACCATGTTTCCGTTAGCACAACAATATCATAGTCACAGGACGATAGCTTAAAAAATAGATCATGCGTTTTAGTACGGATGTCTCTGACCGTCAAGTATTTCAATGGAGAGTCGGACGAACAAGGTGGTGGCACAGAAAGATGCACTTCTATGTTGAGACTAGACCTGTGCGCCGATCTATTTTGAATCGGCGGCGGCGTATATGGTATTTTCAAATGGCGGCGGTCGTTCTTGGCGGCGGCGCGGCGGCGTGGATCGGCACGGGCATAAATTATCCCCTCGACATTTCCTAATGCTTATCCCTTTTAACTGTGTGACTTTTACGTGCAAGACTACAGGATCACTCCAAGTCTTATATTTTGATAGAAAACCCGGATATCCATAGTGTTATATTAATCAAGTTGATGAATTGAGATGTAACAGTGTGTGTACAAATAAATGAGACTTAACATTATGGAATTTGTTCATCACAAGTCGACGGAGAATTTGGCTTATGTCTTTATTAATAAACTTAACCATTTTCAGAAGCGTAAATATAATATAAATTCAGAAGCGTATATATAAGTAATTACCAATAGAATAAAATTGTCATTATTATGCATATATGGGAAAGTGTTCAAATGTGGGTCTTGGATCTAAAATTCGGCCTATCGGTAAAATTTAAATGTCTTTAATTTTTCTTCATATTCATATGTAACTTTTCTGGGGGGGTTTGACCAAAGTTTACGCTCTATACATAAAATCAAAAAATTGTATGGAGAAAAGTCTACGTGGGGGGAGGGGAGAGGTCTGAGATTATCAAAAATGAGTCTACGTGGTTTATGCATAGGTCCTAAGAGGGACACCCTTGCGCTGAACTGGCCGGCATGACGTGGCGCAAGGGCTCAGTAGGGATCCTTTGTCCTGAAGCTAAGAGTTTACTTAGCTAAAAATCTAAAAATCTAAAATTCTATAAATCAGAAACTCTGAAGATCTAAATATCTAAATATCAAAAAATCTAAAAATCTCAAAATCTCAAAATCCTAAAATCTTAAAACCTAAAAATCTAAAAATCTAAAAATTGAAAAATCTAAAAATCTAAAAATCTAAATATCTTAAAATTTAAAAATCTAAAAATATAAAAATGTTAATATCTAAAAATCTACTAGAAATTTAAAAACCTAAAAATCTTAAGATCAAAATATCTTAAAATCTAAAAATCTGAATGTCTAAAAATCTACTAGAAATCTGAAAATCTAAAACTCTAAGTATCTAAAAATTCTGAGATTTTCAAACTCGGCCACAACATTCTTTTATTTATACTCTGTGAATTTTCTGGCCAAATTTGAAAAAAAAAAACTGATAATAATAGAAGAAAACCCGCCAAAGCCGGCATTTCCCCTTTCTTAAAATCTGAGAATAAAAATAAATAAATATCTAAAAATATTTAAGATTAAAAAATTTATGAAACTTCAAGTATCAAAACCTAAATAAAATTCAAATTGCTATAAAAATCAAATATTCAGGAACTTAAAGATCCAATAATAAACAAAATTTTAAAGAATTCAGATCAGTGAATTATACCGAACTATCAATATTTTTATAACATTACTACAATCACGTATAAAACAGAATCCACTATGCACTGATTTACCGGTTACTTCTGTGGTTCGCCAAGTTATTTGATTCGGGATTTGTCATGTTCATAGTCAATGCTTACATGGGTAGCCTTTGTGGAATGAGAATCATTGTTTACGCTTGTCAATTAGGCCCTTATGGAAAATCTATCGATATAATAAGTTTAAAAAACACATCACTTGATATAGGGAATCTCAGATGCATTATTTCCTGTAAAAAGTAGGTAGACTGAACGGCACATTACATTTTCTTTTATTTTTGACAAAACTCTGGAATAACATTAAACATATTTACCGATTCGTTTATTATGAAGAAAATATGTAAGTTTGAAGGTGACCTTTGCCCAACTTTATTTAATATATCGCCTAAGCATTGATAGATAGTAGTGTTTTATTCACCAGTATTCACTACAATGTTTAGTTTATTTCTTAATTATTGGTAGCCTTATACTTCAGAATATGTTTTCGCTGGATTTAAATCCCAGTGCAGTTTAAATTTGGCTGGATTTTTTATTTTCCGTGTCGAAGTTTCGTCAATCTCAGCCCTTTGAAATTACATGTATGTATGTATGTATGTTTGGTAGCCACCATCCCCTCTAGCCCTTGGCTTGGATGCAGCTCCACTTAATAGCAAGATCAAATTGGGCCACCGATCTGAATTCGCACTATCGCTGTATGAAGGGCCAAAAACGGAGGGGTGGACCCGTAAGCAGAGACACTTACACGAAATCCACGGAAAATTAAGAATCTCCTTCCAACGATATGATCCAACAAATCGAATAACACAATTCGCAATACTCATTAAGCTTTCTACAGGATGGCTTGTTAAGAAGGGCGCGTCATTCTCCCTGAAACTGTTGGAGTAGAACTCGCAGCACCACACTCGAATCGGTAGGATAAGAAATGATACTGTTTGTTCCCTCCTAGACTCAGGCAGTCAATCAAACCATCGTCCAGTTTCAGCTTGAATGATACCCTGGTGCTCCCTCCCAACCCAGTATTTATTATATTTATATAAATATAGATGTAATGTAATAATAATATGTTATATATGAATATATAGTAGAGCAAAAATTATATAAGGATATTTAGTTAAATTATGTAATAGTTGGAGTTCACGAGCCTATGATAACAATGTTAAACTAAATTAATTTACCTGCTGAAATAATAATATTAAGGCAGTAATAATAATATGCAGCTTCGTACCACTTTGTATCAATGATGGGTGACTGTATCTCTGGAATGTGAAGGTCATCTTGTTATTCATTGAGGTATAAATATCAATAAAGCATTCAATTGTATATAAAACCATAATATTATATTATTACGTATTTAATCATGACATATACACGGTGTTCAATAAGTTCGAATACAAGTTTTCATCATTGCGTAGGTATGCGCCATGTACATATTCTGCATTGGTATTGGTGTCAGCTTTAGCTTCATTCATACGCTACCGAATGTGCGCGGTGTTGACATTCTGTTAGTTGTTGTTCGTTTGTTACGCGCGATGAAAGAGTATCGGGACTTCGTAATTAAGCGTTTTTTGAACGGTGAGCGACCCGGCGATATATTCCGGCTGCTGAAATCGCATGGGGTCAAGCGGAACTTTGTCTACACGACCATCAGGCGATACCGGGAGACGTCCTCGACCAATGACCGTGCGAGATCCGGTCGGCCGCGTTCAGCGAGGACGCCACGGGTCATCAAGATCGTGAGGAGCGAATTCGGTGCAAAAAGAACCGCTCAATCCGGAAAACGGCTGCAGATCTCAACGTTTCCATTGGAACCGCTCACACCATACTCACCAAGGACCTTGGTTTCAGGCCTTACAAAAAACGTAAGGTCCATGGCGTTTCGGAGGCTACCAGCAAAAAGCGGTTGGATCGAGCTAAGAGGATCCTCTCTCGGCACGCTGGTCAGGAGTTTGTTTTTCGGACGAGAAACTGTTCGTGCTGCAGCAGCCGCACGATGTGCAAAATGACCGGGTGTGGGCGCCATCGAGGGACAGCATTCCTGAATCCAATATAAACATCCCTCGGTTCCAAAGTGCCGCGTCGGTGATGGTTTGGGGGCAGTATGCAAACGTGGTAAGCTACCCTTGGTGTTTATTGAAAAAAACGTCAAAATCAACGCGGCGTACTACAAAACTGAGGTTTTGGAAAAGGTTGTTGCCCCCAGTCTCCGAAGCCTCTACGGCGATGAGCACTACGTGTTCCAGCAGGACGGTGCACCAGCCCATACGGCAAATGTGGTTCAAGCCTGGTGTCGGGACAATTTAACCGACTTTCTGGACAAAACTTTGTGGCCTCCCAGCTCCCCGGACTTGAATCCTCTCGACTTTTTTGTTTGGTCCTATATGATGGCAAAGCTGAACGAATACAAGGTCAGCACTTTGGATCATTTCAAGACGGTAATTCTCAAAATCTGGGACGAAATGCCCATGCAGTCCGTGCGTGCCGCCTGCGACGCGTTCGAGAAACGTTTGAAGCTCGTTAAGGAGTACAAAGGGGGGGTCATTCCAAGAGAAATGTTGTAAACGTTCCTTGTAAACAAAGCTTTCAATAACATAAATCCAAAAAATAAAAAAACATGTTTTCATTTTTTTAACAAATTTTGAAAGTGTATCCGAACTTATTGAACACCGTGTAGATATGTTACCTTCTGGAATGAAGAGCATTTATTAATTTTGATTATTATTTGATATAATGTAATAAAATAATTATACCGGCCGGATCACCAATCTGAAGCAATTAAAATTTTATTAATTATTTTATTACTTCTTCCATAATATTATATTTATGATATGCAATTAATAATGATGAACAGCTGTGTTCCGCTGAACCGCTCAAATAGTAGTTGATGATCGTGTACTGAAATGTTAAGGTCATATTACGCCATTTAATGGAAAATATAATGAAGGAATTAAAGGTTGAGTGGTCGAGAGAGTCGTCAACATTTCTATTAGTGAAAATATGCTAGAGCTTGTAAAAAACATGTATCATATAATAACACATACTAGTATCTACACATCTATATATACATCCATTACTACTTTCGAGAAGGCCACTCCGACGGTGCTAGATGCAGCTGAAAATTGATCCCCATTCTTACTGCTGCTTCTACCAGAAGATGATCATCCTATAACCGCAAGACCTCCTCTCCTAAACTGTATGGTACCTGAGAGAAATTTACCTTTCTGGCGTAAAAAATGTAATGAAATATACAGAATTATGCTATGAATAAACAATGTCCTATAAAATTAATTATATAGTTAGGGTATATTGTAATATGAACTGAAAATTACATGTGTGCCGACTGCTGTTTTGTTGCAATTGTAGACAAACTTGCGCATCCATTATGAACCAGAAAATTTAGGCAATGTATGACCGCCATGAAAAAAAAAGAATTTTAAATTTTAAATTATTTTGTAATACCTGACGACCTGGAAGACCTGAAAGATATGAGAATGGAAAATTATGATATGATGTACCGGTCGCACCCCCTCACTTCGCTATTGTCGGATTGACAACATTGCCCAGGCTACGCCAACCAGCGTCTCCATGTTTCAGCTGGCAGTCTTTTGTGATCATATGACTCGTGGAGGCGTGAGGTAGGAACTTGTGAGGACCAGAGGTCGGTCGCACCCTCCTGCCAAGTTGTCAACTCACCATTTGAAGCCCATCTCAGCCCTTTGAAATTACATCTGAACAAAATGTTTGGACAAGGTTCCCGAGGGGGTTTTGAGTTTTTGTTATGCTTCGATTAGACATACATTGCAAAACACTTTGTCAGGAAGCAGATGATGTGTAAAACCATTTTTGACATGTTTTAGTGCACCAATTTTTTTTCCACACATCGCTAGTTTGATTACAATTATTTTTGGTATCAATATGCACACTTGCGATGAAAAATTTCTCGACATTTACGGTGGACATTTCATTATTTTAAAATTCAAGTTCACTCGCAAAATTGCCAAAAGTCGAAACACGAAAATATACACTTCTAGAACGAAACGACAAAGCTGATCAGTGTTTTACACGCACACCCTTTGGATGGCACATCTCATCGAGATGCTATAATTTGTCATCAGTAATAAAAGCAGGTTTCTGAAGGGCTAATGAACTTTACTTAACTAAACTTAAAGCATAAACGATGAAAATTATTTTTTCGGCCCGGTGGCGCGCCGGTCGAAAATAGCGGCGGCGGCGGCGCTATAAAATCGTCGGCGGCGGCGGCGTGGCGCGGCGGCGCACTGGTCTAGTTGAGACTTGTTGATTGGACTGATGCTGTAGATGATTCGAGGAAGTTGTTCCCGGATCGAAGCGCTGCGTTGGTTTCCAAAAATTCCGGACATTCGAACCATTGTCAATAATCTCCCGAAATTCTATTCCTTGAGGCCAGGTAGCGGGATCCATTGCCTTGGATTTGAGATCCTTTTGAACCCCCACCTTGAAGGATACAAACGATAGCATAGATAGCGGTTTTCCTCTGGGTACCAAGGATTTGGCTACGGCATCGGTTGTTTGCAAGCACTCGTTAGCAAGGTTTTGCACCTCGCTTCCGGACACATCAGGCGATATTTTGGTTAAATACACCCAAAACTTCTCATCAGGTCTCACCGCTGATTCTCCGAGAGTACTGCTTCCGGATTGACCAGTCCCGCAGAACATTTTCGTCGGCTGTTCTACTAGCTCAAGAGGATCCTCGTCACAATTGCGCTTGGGTGTGGTGCGAGCCCTGAATTGGAATTGACGTGGAAGTGGCGAGAGCACAGCAGGAGACAGATTGTTGAAGCCCCCTTAAATTTCCTGCTTCAACTCAGCAATTAGACTGTTTTTTATCTCCGCTTTCAGTTCTTCAACCACTCTCTGATAACTATCTTTGAGTTCTAAAGTAGCAGCGTTTGTCGACGTTATGTCACTTTTGAAGCGAGCATTCTTCATCATATCGCAACATCCTTTGCAGAGCCAGAAAACAACAGAATTTCCACGAATATCCTTGTAGAACGACTCCGACAGGTGTGCGCACTTGTAATGGAAAGTGGCTTTACAAAAACCGCCGCAAACAACTTCCGTCGCAGTCATAGAATTTGCACAGCTGTTACAAATTTCCATTGTTGCTAACACCAGCCGAATCAAAAATGGATCACCGTGGTAGTCATAGTAATAAGCGTCATTTAAACGTCACCACACACTACAAAATGGTTATGGCGGTGAAACTGGCAACACTGGCAGTTACAGATGCGAGAATGAGTGATTTCTGACAACTGACGACTCACACTCACGGTGGCGATGCAGCTTGGTTTGTTTACCTCAAGATCACGATGAATGAAGCCGGCGCTGATGGTTGTAGCAATGCGGACGATTGACGTAATTATCGAAGCTGGACGAGGCTTGGAATTTTTCGGATTGCAGAGTGAGAAGACAAGCAGCAGCAGGTAAACTATATTGTCTTTGATGAAGTTTTTTCAGAAGCAGATAATTTATCATCTCCATGCAAAGCGCTAGGAGCGGACAGTAATTTTATTACTAAGAACAAATAGACATGAAGAAAAGTGTATTGATAGATCCGTAAGAGAACGGCAGGCTTTTGAAATTGAATTACGGATCTATCAATCACTTTCTCTTCATGTCTATTTGTTCTAGTAATAAAATTGCTGTCGCTCTAGCGCTTTGCATGAGATGATAAATTATCTGCTTCTGAAAAACTTCATCAAAGATCGTTACTTCCGCGCTGGGGAGAATACAAAAATAACAATCAAAAGTGTATATTGTCTTGCTTGGCACAAGAAAATACAGGTGAGTTCGTTTTTCAATCGAAATGGTGCTGGGTGGAATTGTTGGTCGGGATGTTGTTGTTTATTACGGCAGACGGCACTCACCACAGCAAAATTTCGAAAATCTTGGACAAAAGCAGCTGAATCGGTTACAAAGAAGTCTGCACAGACCCAAAGGATGGAGTAAACTCAAAAGTTCGTAGTTTTTTGATGCAGCCTATTTAAGAAACTGTAAAAAGTTTCAAGATGACTAATAATGCACAAGTTAATGAATCAAAATGCACCTTGGATTGAAATAACAGCAAATTTGTTTTAATTAAAATTTAATCTGTCAAGATTCTGTCACGAACAGCCCTTACAATGCATTCTGTTTAGGTTTGTAGTTAAAGTTAATAATTTAGAAAAGATATGGGTTTTTTTCGCCTCCATGATACGGTATCTGCATGCGCCGAATCATTTAGGCTTTTCCGCTTCAAAACTTCATTAAGACTGCTAGTCAGATGAACAAAGTCCAACAAAAGAACAAAATAAACAATAAGCATAATCGTTCCAATTTTAGTATATGTCCAGCCGAAGCTAGGACTAATAAGCATAATCAGCTACGCAGTTTACAAATAATCCGCAGGTCACTTTCCGTTCGACAGTCCCATTACGCACTTATTGAAAGAATTCCTGATTTCAATGGTTGCTAATAAGAATAATGAGAAATTTTGGCTATTCCCAGCTTATTTTTCGAGAGATACTCTACCATAAATGAAGTATAACACCATGATAAAACCCAATCGTCTTATCGCATCATATGAAACAATGCTGAATTTTCTGTATCAGAAAAAAATACCAAACACACAGCACTTTTAACGAAGGAATCTCATAACAACTGACCTTAATGACAGTTTTTTTTTTATTCAACCGGGCAACAAATACTAAACCAAACAACTTCTACCAAGTCATCCTCAAATGCCTTTACTCGCCTGGGGCCCATTCACTTTTACCCACTGCCCTGTGCTTAGAACCGTGTCCAAGCCAACATCCATGTGGTCAGTCGAAAGACTTGCAACGTCAACAGCAGAATGCACACTGCAAAATACCAGTCTCCAGTCTCCAGTCTGACCACTCCGGCAAACCAACAAAGGCCCAGCTGTTTAGTTATTGAAGCAGCCACATAATTTGTTGGAAAATGTTTATCCATAGGTACTACTGCTTTCTATGACACCACACTGGTTTCAGGCTAGTCAGCCCATTCGGTGCCAACAGGACAATGGACACAATAAATTGCATTTTTTTCTCTGTGTGTGTGTGCCTTTACAGGGAAGGAAAGTTCTCGTGTCAGTGCCAAAATTGCCTCTGATGCTCGGTTTTTCCCATGTGGTCCTGATGGGTCGGAATATGCATAATATTAGTAAGCATGAGCAACGGCTATTGCCGTTCGTTGGCCGCTCTCTAATCCTGTCGTGTTTCAAAAGCAGATAAGAAAAGCCGCTTTTCAAATGGTCCCTTTCTCGTTATGGCAGAGCCATCTGCTGCCGATTGATGTGTTTGCTGAAACTAATGCACCATTTCAAGTTTCCAAGAGCCATCAATGTGGCTTTGAACTGGTCCACCGAACGCCCTCGTCTCCACCAGGGGTGTTTGGAATTGCAA
The DNA here is from genome assembly GCA_034211315.2 of Aedes japonicus. Classification (NCBI taxonomy): domain Eukaryota; kingdom Metazoa; phylum Arthropoda; class Insecta; order Diptera; family Culicidae; genus Aedes; species Aedes japonicus. Next base: position 54,645 of record JASCZW010007551.1, on the reverse strand, counting down.
ATTTGAAATTTCACCTGACTTGCCACCACGGCTAACGCTTCACTGAGAAACGGAGAAGACTTCCTGTTTCTGTCTTGAAACGATCTCTTCCGGAGGCGATGCAATTTTAATCAACCGAAATGAGCTGCTTTCTTTCCATTCGCATCAGTGCGTTGAATGTTTAATGCAATCCTGTAATCTAAGCTTCATGATGCAGTGGTAGCATCTGTTCCCCCAGCTTGAATAAGGACAGAATGATTGGGATTTTTTTTTCCACGCATAATTCTCAGAAATTGTTATTAACACAGATAGAAAGAAACCTTTAATTTTCTGCGTCACCTGATGCACATAAAAGGAATGCTAGATTTGACAGAAAATAATGGGATATTTCATGTAAATCTTAGCAAAATGACGCCTGAATCTAGTTTGTTGTATGAAAGATTTCAAACATTGTTGTATGGCGCATAAAAGATTGCAAACAATTTCATTGTTTACGTCTTCTTTAGTTTGAGATCAAACGAGGGTTAATTCTACGCGCCTGTTGAAATTCATTATTATTATCTGTGTAATCGCAGCTGTTCGATCATTCAATCGAGCTAGCAGAACATTTTGGGCCTTGGTTGGCTATAAACGATGTGCGTGAGAAAGGTAGAGATAAAACGGGTCCACGCCGGTGTTGTAACTGTTCATGAAAAAAATTAACTTACCAGGGACGAATGTTCAATTGGTCATTGGATGGAAGTTCAAGTGATCTGCCATCTGCTTTGAGTCGTATATGCCTGTAATATGCCTAACATTGCTGCCAGATTCGCTGAAGTTACACAATGAACCAACAGATGGTGCTTGGGACCATCATATGTACATCCTCAATGTGTAAAAGCTGGTGATACAAAGCTAAGACCACACCAGTGCTGGCATCGACCGACTGCAGGTCGAATAAGGAAAGAGTAGGATTGTGAGAACACTAAGACGTTGAACAAATGGATTGGGTTGTCAGCAGTGTTCGGTTTGGATATACGTTTAATTATTGTTTATCTTTCGGATCTTTCGGATTTCAAACCAATAATGAGGATGCTATTAGTGATACTCACAAGTTTGGATGGTGGTTTTGCATTAGCAAAGACTGAGTATCTTTTATGTTGGAAAAATAAAGTGCTAGCGCCCACCCATTGTGAATTTTACTGCTTCCATCTTTCCATAACCATAATCAGTGATTGTTCCCAACGGGTTTCCAACTAGTCAAAAAGAAGTGACAAGTAATCAGAGATTACTTTTGATTCCACAAAGTAACCGTATAAACGTAGGTAATCACAATATTCAGGAGTAACCACAAGATAGCATAACTAATAATATTTAAGTAATTTTAAGTAATCATAACTTTAAAATCGCTAGCGACTTATTTCGGACTTTAACGATAGTGATTGTGATAACTGATGATTACTTATGAATACTCATGATTGTTCCTGATTACTCATGATTGCTTGATGATTACTTATGATTACTTGCGCGATTATTTGATTAATCAGTGATTAAAGATATTGTTGTGATTATTCATGTCAATTTGTGATTACTTCTGATTATTTGATGATTAATTATGAAAACTTGCGGGATAATTTGATTACTCAGTGATAACAAAGATTATTGTTATTAAAAATGATAACTTATGATTAGTCATGGTTACTCATGATTCCTTCATGATTACGGATGATGTCAGTTGTTGTTGTCTTCCCTTTGATTATTGTCATTGTTGATTACTTCCCTTGCCTACGTTTTCGACCCCAACTGGTCCCAAAAATGCGATTGTGTTGCTATATTAGAATAGATTTATTTATTTATTTATTGATATAATTCCAACTGACTTAACATCTTATTGGAATGGGGAAAAGCCATGTGGCGTAAAAACCCCCTATTACTAAATCGTACACTACATAAATCAACATGAATAGAAGGAAAACAAAGCAAGCAAAACTAAATTAATTCTAATACACACAAAACTTGTCAGTAAACTTAAAATAATCTGTCGTGATGGAATCAGTCGTCTAGTGTCTTCGCCATTAATGCCACAATTTCTGAACTAGCGTCTCGTCATCCAACTACGATGAATCCGGTTACGGAAGGTCTCAGCGGAACAGTTGAAATCAAACAGAGCGTAGAGTTCATTGAAGCGCGATGAAATGAATCGAATTGGATCGTGTTGGCCGTAGTTTGCTGCACGAGTTCCGAGCTGTAGAAAATTTCTTGTTCGCAGAACTCGTTCAGGAGCGTAGATGAACAGTTCGGCCAGAATTCCTGGAGAGTCGGTTTCACCTAGTAGCACTTTTGCTGCGAAAACTGCTTGCATGACTGTACGCCTATGCTCCAATGTTTCAATACCCAAGAGTAAGCAACGATCCTGGTACGCTGGAAGGTTGACATGATCATTCCACGGCAGGTGACGGAGTGCATAACGAACAAATTTTCTTTGGACTGCTTCAATCCTCGCAATCCAGATTCTTTGGTACGGGCACCACACCAAGGCTCCAAATTCCAGAATAGAACGCACGAGAGAGCAGTACAATGCTTTCAGACAGGTGGGATCACGAAACTCGTCGGAGATCTTAAACATGAAACCGAGCTGTCTGTTTGCTTTGGTAATCATATCCGTGTAGTGTTGTCTAAATGTCAAACTGGAGTCAAGCGTGACTCCAAGGTCACGAACAGTATCAACTTTCTGCAGAGGTTGATTGTTTATCATGTAATCAAACGCAATTGGGTGCAATTTTCGATGGAAAGTGATAATAAAGCATTTACTAACACTCAGAGTGAGGAAATTCCTGGAGCACTACTCTTCAAAGCTGCTGATCAAGTGCTGTAGTCGTAAACAATCAGCGAAGGATCGCACAACCACATAAATTTTCACATCGTCTGCATAGAACGACCTGTAGTTAGGTGGAAGTAGCAGTCCAACCTCGTTGATGAAAATTGAGAACAGCAGTGGTCCCAAGTTGCTGCCTTGAGGTACGCCCGACATATTAGTAAAGTAGCTCGATTGAGCTGAGCCGATCTTCACACAGAGTATCCTGTCCGTTAGATAAGATTTAAACCAACGAACTAAGTTATTTGACACACCAAGTTTGTCTAACTTTGCCAAAAGTATAGCATGGTCGACCCGGTCGAAAGCAGCCTAGAGATCCGTGTAAACAACGTCGACTTGAGATCCAGTTTCCATATTCCGGAGACACGAGGAAACGAATGGTGCAAGGTTGGTTGAAATCGATCTTCTGGGGTGAAATCCATGTTGTTCAGGAGAGATGTAGTGTCTGCAACTAGCGAACAACAAGTCGTTGACGATGATCTCGAAGACTTTTGAGCAGGCACAGAGCGATGTGATCCCTCGATAATTTTCGGCATTTTGTTTATCTCCTTTCTTGTAAATCAGGAACATGAACGAAGATTTCCAACGTGTTGGATATTTTCCCTGGCGTAACGAGATATTGAAAATCTTCAAGAGGAATCATAAACACTGCAGAGCAATTCTTAAGTACACATGAAGGAATTCCGTCGGGTCCTGCCACGTTTGAGAGTTTCAGCTTCCGGATTGCGGCTTCAACGAGGTCTGATGTAATCGCAGGAATATTGAAATCGAACGCGTCTCTGGGAGTATCTCTGAGTGCTTCGCTGACTTGCTCCAATGCTGGCACGGTGTTATTGAAAACACTTTTGACACGCTCAGAAAGCAGATCACATTTGTCCACTGGTGTGCTGGCGATTCTGTCGCCAAGATGAATTTCAACCGGTAGCCCGTTAAGATTCCTTTTTGTGTTCACAAATGACCATAACAACTTTGGGTTGCGCTGAAGGTTAGATTGGATTCGTTTTGAATAATTCTTGTAGAGAAGACGATTGTAAATTCGGTATTGGGTACTAGCTTCGAGAAGATTCGCTTGGTGAATTGATTTCGAGTTTTGCAGTACTTACGAAGAGCCTTCGATCTCACACGTTTCAGGTACCGTAAATGAGCATAAGACCAAGGAGGTTTATGAACAGGTCTCCTCAGAGGAACAAAATCTGATATAGCCCGGGACACAACCTCGTCAAAAAAGTCTATAGCTTCATCGATAGTGGCGCACGAGTCAAGGAACTGCCAATTTACTTGGGACAGATATTGGTTCATTGCGGCGAAATCAGTTCTTCGGAAGTTCAGACCATGTGGATCAACGATGTTATCAAAGGTAATAGGTACTGATAGATTGATAATAATCTCCAGCGCAGGATGATCGGCGTCGAGGCTAATTAAAGGTTCGGAGGCTTCAACAACAGTACATTCCATTACGGCAGCTTCATTTACCAATACAAGATCAAGCAGTCTCGAGTTACGATTTAACGTTGAATTTATTTGCGTTAAATCATGAAGGCTGAATCCATCCATCAATGCACAGCAGACAGGTGGCATATGCGAACGAAGAACGTCAATTGTGGGATGACCAATCATGGGAACATTCCAAACCAACCCAGACTGGTTGTAATCGCCAAATAGTAAGGCGTAGTCGTTGTGATCTAAACGGGATAACACAGCGCCAATCGAACTGATATGGTTCTCAATGCTGCTCAAATCAGATTTCCTATCGGGAGAGTAAGTACATGGCACCTGATACTTAACTTCCTATGTGGAGTTATTATCTGGACCCATAACTGTTCGAGCGAAGGGTCAATAGGAGTAGGATCCAGGCAGCTGTGAAGCCTATTGGAAACTGCGATCAAACGCCACCACCGCGAGATTTGGTGCTATTTATGCGATTACGATCATTCCGAAAAACTGTGAACTGATCTCCAAATAGTTGAACGGAATGAATTTGGTCATTGAGCCAGGTTTCGGTGAGAACTATTACGTCGACGTTCGAATCGACGGCAACTAAGAAAAAGTTGTCTATTTTCGTTCGTAGACCGCGAACATTCTGATAATAAGCCAGTAGTCCGTGAAGCATAGCAGGCGAACAATCAGAGTGGCTGGAATTGAAGGGCGAATCAGGTCTGGCTGGGCAAGTAATGGAGTCGTACTTGCCTGAAGAAGCGTTTTGGAAGACCCTCTCCCCACTCTCACACGTAGGCCCAGGACGGCTGCAGATCGCTGGCGGGAATGGCTCGACTACGGTGAGGGGATCGAGGGCTTCCGCAATACTAAACTCGGTGCGTCCCAGGATTCGGCTAACACTAGTTGTTTCGTAAGATGCAGCTTCCAAACATGCTTGAAATATGCTGGAATCGGAGAGCGAATCAGGTTTTGTTGGGCTAATAGCTAAATCGCACTTGCCTGCAGAAGCGTTTTGGAAGACCCTCTCCCCACATCCACACGTAGGGCCGGGACGGCTGCAGGTCGCTGGCTGGAATGGCGCGACTGCGGTGGGGGGATCGAGGGCTTCCATTTCACTAAATTCGGTGCGTCCCGGTGAAAAAACAGGTGGTTGTATGTCGTATCGTTGAGCATCAAATCCTTTATCTTTGTAATTAATTAACGCTGCATTACAACTGCTGGTGGTTAACCGGTTGTAGGCGTCAGGAATATAGCGGAGGATTTCCGAAATTTTTGAGTAGAATATTCCTCAAACTCACGGAACATAATGCCTTCCGGCCATGTCGATGGGTCAAGCGCGCTTGTCTTCAGGGAAGGGTCCAAACCAATTTTAAAGGAGATAAAGGTCATGTTGCTTGTATCCCTTCCTTTGGCCACAAGTTTGATAACCTCAGGGTCCTGGGTTAACTCAAGGTTTGCACGTATTAAAGCCAAAATTTCTTCATTGGTGACATCAGGACGTATTCGAGACAAATAAAGCCAAAATTTATTCACCGGCTGAGCAGTAATTGAAACGGACACTGCATTCTGGTCAACCTGCTTGGAACCAGATTGACATTCGAACGCCTTTAGTTCCAAATCAGGTCCACGAGGTCGTTTGGCAGCTCGAGTTTGTCCGATTTGTGGCCATTGCCGGATCGTTGGTGATTGCATACACGGTGCGGGTTTATGCGACAACAGCTTGATTTCCGTATGTAAGCTGCTGATTGCCTCAGTGAGAGACACCAACGGGGACTTCTCATCGGCCGCCTTGGTAATGGAACGGAGATGTGAATTCTCAAATAACTCAGCACATTTATCACACATCCAAAACAAGTTTTTGCGATGCGGCGTGAATACCAATACCAGCTTCTGGATCGTCCGAATTCCTGGGAAGCTACCTTCATCCAGGCACTTCTGCTGAGCCAACCTGATCATGTCCTTGTGTACCAAGACCGCAGCAATCAGCGTCACGTACAGCATTCCATCCGGACCTGGCGCTTTCCTCGGTTTCAGGCGCATCACTGCTTCAAACAGCTCGTCGTTGACACTTGCCGGTAGCCACATCGTCAGATCATGCTTCGGGAAGATACCCTCAACGATTACCTTTAGCTTATTTGGGCACATTCTAGCTGGCTTCACGACGGGCCCTTTATCTTCGCCATGACGACTCGGTACACATTGCTCCATGGGTTGGCGTTTGCACTGCGGTTCAGCTCCTTGTAGTAATTTGACTTGCTAACGGCCCTACGTCGACCTTGGCCACCTTGGCAAGTAAGCAAGTTGTTTCCGGAGAGAATACTTGACCAGAGCCAAATATCTTTCGATTGGGCGTACCTCCCAAGTAACAATATAGATTTTATTAGGGTTCTGTAGACCATGATTAAGACTCGAAGAATGCTTTAACACCTTGATAAAAACAGAAATGTTGCTTGGGCTCAGAACTATTTTGGGAAGAATGTTAGTTTTGGATACGATGTTTACTTTATAGGCTTCGTACTTCATCATCACGGTTTGCGCATATTGACACGATGGTTAATCATAGAACAACTATTGTTTTTGTAGTCGTTTCTTCGGGAAGAATTACTTGTTAACTGTGCGGATGGTGATAAAAGGTTTCCTTTTCCGTCACACGAACAAATTGCTTGACAAACAAGAAAGGTGTTAGAAAATGCTGAAATCCAGTCTTGAAAGTCGTTTGAATCTTCCAGGACGTAAGTTCCATCGTCCATAATGACACATGAATATTTAGTCAGATAATACTACTACTACTACTACTACTACTACTACTACTACTACTACTACTACTACTACTACTACTACTACTACTACTACTACTACTACTACTACTACTACTACTACTACTACTACTACTACTATTACTACTACTACTACTACTGATTCTCGGAATGGGATTGGAAAGCGTAGCGATCAATTCGAAAGCTCAATTCCACATTCAACTGAGATTTGCTGGTGAGTCTTCCTTCCAGCTTAGTGAACCCCTGCAGAGCTGTTTGTTTGGAGTCTCCACCATAACGTCCTTCTATGGTTCCGAAACGGTTGGAATGCTGTAATCAGTTCTAATAGATCACTATCTGCTTCCATGCAAACTGCCTAGGACTGGTGTTGACGTCTCCTCAGAGGCTGATGCAAAACTCGAAATATTTGCTCTCCGCAATCAGCTTAACCTTCGACGAACCATTCATTGGTCCTGATGGTCCCCATACAAATTGGAACATTCTGATTTTCAAGTTTGCTTTAACTCATCGTGCAGTTCAATAGTTTGTATGGAATTAGTATGAAGAATCTCAACTATACATTTTCTGAGTCCTAACATCGTGATATGATGTTCCTAAGCCAAATGTTTATAAAGATTCATATAGTGTAGTTGTCAACTATCAAAATGCCGAAGACAACTGACATGTAAATTTTATACAAAAATAGTTATTCAATAAACCATAAAATACACACTTAAGGTATGATGTTCTATTCTTATTTTTGTTTTCTTATTATTTATATGTTTTTTATATTTTATATTTATATATTTTATTTATTTTATTTGATTTATATTGTTATATATATTTTATATATTTTATATTTATGTATTTTATGTACATTACATATTTTTACTTCTTATTATTATATTTGTTGAATAACTATTTTTGTATAAAATTTACATGTCAGGTGTCTTCGGCATTTTGATAGTTGACAACTTACACTATATGAATCTTTATAAGAATTTGGTTTAAGGATCATAATATCAAGATGTTAGGGATCAGGATATGTAAGTTTGAGATTCTTCATGCTAATTCTCCATAGCACAGCTTTGAATAGTACTTGCAAAGCCAAATTAAACCAGATGTGCTAAAGAATCTTTTGCAGGGACTATCCGGATCCAAAAGTTGATGCGTAATAGTTCTAATAGAACTATTCTTCCATGGAAACTGCAGGACTGGTTCCATGGAAACTGCAGTCTGCCGAAATATCTCCATGCTTTTCTCGAGTGTAAACATGGAAAAAGTTCTAGACAAAATCGTCAAAAGGTCGCAAGTAACAATTGTAAACAATGACTTAAACTTCCTGGAATTTCCAGATTGCTTACATCTATATCCACTTTCAACGGTAAGGTAATAACTCCCTGTATCTGTTTCTGGTGCTACTTTGTTTTTGGAAGCAAGCAAATCCCAGAAAAATACGCTAGAGGTCTTTGTTTACAAATGTTACTTTCGACCTTTTGACTATTTTGTCTAGAGCTACCATCTTACAAGGGAACAAGAGAACCTTCACCTGCGACGATTCACAGCAATCGACGAATTAGACAGGTGCATTCTGGCAGAAGTGGAAAAGAAGTCAAAGAAATGCTGAGATCCCAGAATGAGGTCCACATCACTGGAACGGATGAAGCCAGGATCAGCTAGGAAAATGTCTTTGGGAAGCTTCCAATGATCTACTGACACAATACTGGCAGGAAGACTGGATGTCATCTTTCATAAAGTAGGAAGAATCCTTTTCGTGAACGTATTTCGGTAGTTACGGACTCAGTGGCGTATTCCGGTTTTTCTCCAATACTTTGCACCCCAACGCTGGATTTTTGGCGTTTCAGTCACAGTTATTGAGCCCATCGATCCGTCTTAAAATTTGGCTGGGATCCCCTGTTGGTTGGATGAATTGGACTCCTCTGGGACTCCTTAAACGGTTTTACCACCCGAAACACAGTTGTATGGGCAATTCCCAGTTGTCTTCCGATCCATTTTATGGTCGCAGCCGGATTTTCCACGACGGCGCGCAAAATTCTCCGGAGAATTTCTTTTTGTTTCGATGACATCTCAATAACCACAGAACCGATTGTTATGAAATTTTGAAAATGTAAACAATTCACTCCAAACTAGTTATACTCAGATTTTCATCAAATACTCACGAACAAAAAAGTTACACTCGGATAAAAATGGTGCATTTTTCTCGAGTATAGGCCTTTTTACACGTTCCGCATCCGGATTTCATTTCTTTAAGCTATAAGCATGCGATCCATTATCTACCGTTCCGTGATTGTTACGTTGTGTACCTCACAAAACCAAGACCCCCTAGTTTTGACGAAAACGCATAGAAAGGCTCCATATTTACAGTGTGTCTCACAATAGGTGTCACCTTTGTTCAGTCTTGGTTTATTTCAGCTGGGTAATTTTAATAGCGGGATTGATTACACCTGGTTTGAGTATATTTTTTTAGCAGCTTGTTGCTGAAGATAAATAAGCAATTCCGTTTGTTTAAATTCAAGCTTCTCAGACGTGATCTGGAATGCGAGCCGTACAAGAAACAACGGGTTCACTGGTTGACAGAGCGTCAGAAGCAAGCCAGGGTCCAAAGAAGCAGAAATGTTTTGGTTCGCCACTGTTACTATGAGGTTTTATTTTCGGATGAAAAGCACTCCCTGCTCCAGGATAGTGATAAGGTCTGTATCCACATTAATCCGGACATCTTTAAATCATTGTAACTTTTGAAATATTGCACGTAGGAATGAAAAATTTCACTGTGGTATGGCTGAGAGCCTTTGATTAAAAAGACTATGATTGATGTTTACATTTCATGTTTAGTATTCAAGACGGCGACGAAAGAAAAACAAGTGCACGGGCAAATCCTGACTTGTCAATACGGGACCTTGCAAAAACATTGGATTTGCCTAAATCCACTGTTCAAAATGTGCTCAAATCATTTTCGGAACGTTTGACGGTGGAGAGGAAACCGAGAAGTGACTAAAACATTGGACGCGCTGATCCTGTCATGGACCGAAAGGTGAAAAGGATATTAACGAAAAACCCAAATCTCTCCATTCGAACGGTGGTTCGTACAATAGGGATGTCGCCTGGTTTTGTCCAAAAATCAAAACAACGTTTGGGACTTAAGTCATATAAAGTAAAAACAGTTTCAAATCGCAACGACAAACAGAACTTGGCAGCAAAATCACGGGCTCGACGTTTGTACTGCGAATACTTGACGAAGTTTTCATGCAATGTTATGGAAGATGAAACTTGTGTCCTGGAGGATTTCAAGCAGCTTTCAGGGCTGGCATTTTATTCTGCTATAGCCAGAAATGCTACAGCTGAGCATTTCAGAACGAAGAAGGCATAGAAATTTCCCAAAAAAATGCTTTGTGTGGCAAGCAATTTGCACGTGTGGCAAAAAGAATAAATCTTTCGTCACTACAGGCACAATCAGCAAGGAGATCTATCAGAAAGAGTGTCTGCAGAATCGATTGCTACCCTTCATCAAAAGTCACAAAGAAAAAACTTTGTTCTGGTCCGATTTGGCATCATGCCACTATGCTTAAACTGTGATGGAGTGGTACCAAGAAAATCAAGTGAACATTGTAATAAAAATCTCAAACCCGCCAAATTTCCCAGAGCTACGACCAATCGAGAGATATTGGGCTCTGATGAAGCGGAAGCTTTCTGGAAAGAAGCAAGGAATCAAAGACATCAAACACTTTCAGCAAATTTGGACAAAGACGGCTTCTACGATTTCTGAAGAGTCTGTACAAACCCTAATGGACGAAGTTAAGCTGAAAGTTCGAAAATTGTATACAAATACCGAATAACTATGTATTGTCTTCACGAATTGTTAAAACACATCCCATGAATCTGAAATAAACAACTACGACGGAAATATAATGCGAAATTTATGTTTTATTCATTTTTTGAAGTGACCGGATTATTGCGGATATAGACCTTAATCAACAAAATAATGTGTATGACAATGGCATAATGTATCGAAAATCATGGTATGCAGCGCTGTTTCACCAAAAGGAAAACTTGCCCTTTTTTTTTCATAGAACCAAACGTAAAAATCAACACTGAATATAACATCGAGCAGGTTTTGAAGAACCATCTGCCCTCTCATGCTTCAATACTGTATGGGAATACACCAGATTGTTTCCAACAGCACTCATCTCCAGCGTAGGGCAAAGAAGACACACAGAAGCGTGTTGCGCGGAAAATTTGCCCGATTTCATCACAAGCGAAGAATGGCCTGCATCTTCACCGGATCTCAACCCACTAGACTACTTTGTTTGATGTTATATGCTTCAACATATAGGCCCTCCGAAAGGGCTTACTTTAGATCGAATCAAGAAGCATTTTGTTCATATTTGGGACCAATTTCCTCAGGAAATCGTGCGGGCCAACTGCGATGGGTTTACAAAGCATTTGCGCGAAGCTATCAAGAACAAGGGCGGGAGATTCGAATTGCATTAATATGGTTTATTTCTATAACTTGAAGTTTTCAAATGAAAAATATATGCTTTGATTTGGTTGATTAGCTTTGCTCTAATCCCATTTTGATTTAGTGACACCTATTGTGAGACACCCTGTAGGATCCTCCTAGCCGAAATTTTTATCCCTTATTCTGAAATCCCCTTCGATGGTTGGTTCAGCTTTAAAACAAACCTTAAAATCGTAAAAGCAGTATCCAATATCGACTCCGTCCAGTCATTTCCCTCTAATGGGAGTACATACAAAAACTATAGCAGGAAATCGATAAAAATTATTAAAACAGCATCCCCCTCCGTGTGCTCTGCCACTAAAGGGCACCCAAACAGAAAGCTCTCCAGACGGGCGCAAGAAACAGGAACCAAAGCAAGAAAAACAAAATCAATCAGAGAAAGCTCTACTGGCTGGTTGGCTGGCTGGTTCCGATTGGCAGACATTCCATTTCTATTCTCCGAGGCCCAAGGAGTCTGTGGCAATTCCCCTCCCAGCAGAGGTTCAAGGGAAAGTTTACCGGGAATCGTATAAATGTCGGAGATTTATTGATTTACGGCAAAGTTCTGGTTCTGGGAATGGGAATTTATCCGGACGCAAGTGCGACTGAACTCTGTGAAACTGACTTTGTGCCAGTCGTTAAATTTTCCGAAGTTATGAAATCAATTTGCGTCCCTCGCTGGGAGTGGTTTAATAAACAATGAGCAATGGAGCTGGACTGCTATAAATTCCGTGTTTGTTATTGGCAGTTCCAACTTAAATCTGAACAACTTCAATCAGAACTAACGAGGAATAATGCCCTGCTTAGCATTCGGAAGTCGAATCCCATTTCTGAGAGATTGTATCTATTAGCTTGTGAGTTCAGCTGCTCTGAAGGTCGGGAAAGTAAAGAGCACAAGTGCTTCATGTTCCAACGTAATGTATTTCTGCAATAAATATGTTTAGGTAAGTGGAATAAGCTGCTTTCAATCGAAGCATCCATTTCGAATACATCAACGGGTATTCCGAACCAGCAACGCCAATGGCAGCCTCCGAGTCAAACTCAGAACTGGACAGGAGCAGCAGCAGCAGCAGATTGCACCTCATTGTACCTTTTGCTTTCGCCACTAGTTGTGAAGTAGTTTCTTAGTTGGTGTAGCACTTACAAACTGAGTGCACTTGGAAACATGCAACATTCACAAAAATGGCTTCGGTGTATGGAAATGTGGCAATCCAGGGTTGTTCATCACATAAGTAGGGATGTGGGCACGGGATAGGGTTAACAGATCGACGTGTTTATTATTTCAACAATATTTTGACTCCGATTTAACGTCCATGCTGGATTATGATGATGATGCTGGATTTAGATGGAAATACAAGTTAATCTTAACAATTGGTTGAAAGTTGATTTTGACCATGTCATTGGTGCCAGAGATGGTAAATTGTTCTTTGCTATGATGGGTTGCTTTCATACATTCACACTAAAGGTTGTACGGAATCAAATTGCACCACTTTTCAATGGTTGGGTATTTTCTACTGAAATTTTGAGTGGAATTAGTTCAATTTGTATATGTTTACGCGTAAGTTTTACTAGCGGATATAATATTTATTGCATATTTTATTTCAAAGATTTATCTGCTCCGTAAAGCAAACGCAATTGAGCTATTGAATTAGTTAAAAAAAGTTTTTTTCTACTCCCTGAAAGTTTGAGGATGATTGGTTGAACGGGCGAATTTTGCCGAATATTTGCGTGAGTGTCGCAGTTTGATTCCGCACACCCTTTAGCATGCGAGCTTCTGAAACTGACATCGTAGATTGTGTCTATCGATAAATTCGCAAATGAGTATAATAGAGAAACTGATTGATGCTTTCTTCAGTAGAGCCAGAACACAGCTGCATCCATTGATTAGGATTGCTGTTGTATGACCCATATTTGATTTGGTGCAAGTCAAGTATCCTGTCCAGTGGTGGCAAGGGGGACTGGATTCCAACTTTTTTTTTTTTTGTAACACTCGACACTTTTGATAATGACCAAAATGAACACAACAAATAAAAAAATTACTACAACTGACAACGTCATGACATCCTGCAAAACTAAAACAAACACGAGCAAAAATTTACACACAAGTGCACCAAACGTTTTCCTTACCGTGAATTATCAAGGCACAGCACACTGAGGTTTTTTTATACGGTTTTTTACACTTTTTTTTACACGGCTTTTTTGCACGGATTCCGGTATAAACACGTGTTTTGCTTAGCCCGATTTTTTCCAAGCCGAGTAAAAAAAACCGTGCTAATTCCGAAATCCATGTAAAGCAAAACTGCGATAACATGCTAAGTCTATTGCAATGAAAAAAACTTAGAAGATTTTATGAACAGTGCACTATGGTCCTGAACACGAATTTACGAGGAAACATGCTTCCAGCGCCTGAACTTGAAACTTTACAGCAAAGTGATGTTCTACAACATGGTTTGCATCACTAAGGCCCATTTTTTATGTTTTTTTTTTTAAATAGGGTGGTCCCCATTTTCACGGAAATGCAGAAACTAACTTTTTTATTTGCAAAAATAGACGTTAACATTCTTAGGCAAGTTTAAAAAATGCCATGGAAATTTCATATAAAATATTTTTTGTAGCTTGAAAATTGACCAGTTTAGAGCAATTTTCTCTCATCAACTTAGGGTGCACCATAAAAAAAAGTTTGTTGTGCCATCACTTTTTTATTTCAATTCTCACCGTACAATTGCATTGCAACGAAAACTTTTGAAGACGCGTATTTTGGTATGCAAACTTTGCCGCTAGCTTCATTCAATCAATAGTTATTGAAGTTTTACTAAAAAAAAATACGCCCTTTTTAAATATTGATTTCTATGATTGGGGCAAACACAAAAAAATTAAGGACGGAACTTGATAGGACAATCTATATTGTTAAACAAATGTGAAAACTAGAGATTTGTTATTTCTGTATATTGAGAAAATTACATATCTATTACAAATACCATCTGGGATGGTTTAAGAAGAAAAAACTTCTATAACTATTGATTGGATCAAGCTAGTGGCAAAGTTTGTAAATCAAAATACGCACCTTCAAAAATTCTAGAACTTTTCTCAACTAAATTTTACAATGATTTGATATAAAAAAGTAAGGGCAAAAATAAACTTTTTTTATGGTACACCCTAATTTGATGAGGGAAAATTGTTCTTAATCGGTCATTTTTTAGGCTACAAAAAAAAATATACATAAAAGATCCATGAAATTTTCTGCGCTACAATTTTGCTAAAGAATATGAACGTCTATTTCTGCTAATAAAAAGGTTAGCTTTGTATTTCCGTGAAAATGAGGACCACCCTAATTTTAATCAACATAAAAAATGGGCCTTCGTTTTTATTTCATGTTTGACCACCATATTTTTTAAGGTTAAAAATTGACCGATTTAGAGCAACTTAGGGTGTACTAGAAAAAAAAGTTTTTTTGTCCTTTTTTTTTTATTTCCATTTACCATCGTAAAATTTTATTTGAACAAGTAGTAGTGCTTTTAAAGGCGCGTATTGTTAAATATTAATTTTGCTGCTAGTTTTAACCAATAAATAGTTATAGAAGTTTTTCTTCTAAAACCATCAAAGATTCAAATGTAATTTTCTCAAGATACAGAAATAACATATCTCTAGTTTTTACATTTATTCAACAATACAATTTGCCCTTTCAAATGACGTTATTAATTTTGTTTGTGTTTGCCTCAATCATAGAAATCAACATTTGAAAAGAGCGTATTTTTTTAGAAGTACTTCAATAACTATTGATTGGTTGAAACTAGCGGCAAAGTTTGTATTCCAAAGTACACGTCTTCAAAAGTTCTTAAACTCGTCCCAACACAACTTTACGGTGAAAATTGAATTAAAAAAGTTAAGGCTGAAAAAAAAACATTTTTTTATGGTACACCCTGAGTTGATGAGGGAAAATTGCTCTAAATCGGTCAATTTTCAAACTACAAAAAAATTATATATGAAAATTCCATAGAATTTTTTGCGCTACAACTTTGCGCAAGAGTGTAAACGTCTATTTCTGCAAATAAAAAAGTTAGTTTCTGTATTTCCGTGAAAATGGGCACCACCCTAATTGTAATCAAAATCAAAAAATGGGCCTTAGTGATACAAACCATGTTGTACAACATCATTTTGCTGTAAAATTTCAATTTCAGGCGCTGGGAGCATGTTTCCTCGTAAATTCGTTATCTGGTCCATAGTGCAGTGGAGGCACGGGGACTCGATTTTAACATTTTTTTGGTTAACTTTGACACTCTTCATAATGACCAAAGGAACACGACAAATAAAAAATTACAACAAACAAAATGTCATGACCTTCTGCAAAAAAAAACCATCCCGAGCAGAAATTTACACACACGGCCGCGCCAACCTTTTCCCTTACCGTGAATAATCAAAGCACTCTTAGGTTTTTTTTTCACACGTTTTTTTTTTGTAACGGTTTTTTTGCACGGATTCCGGGTTTAATACGGTTTTTCCAACCCGTGTGAAAAAAACTGCGATAACATGCTAAGTCTTTTGCATTGAAAAACACTTAGAAGATTTTGTGAACAGTGGAATGGATAGCCCAACAGGGTTCAAAAATCAAGCGAGGGACCCAGGGCCAGAACCAGGGTTGCCATTAGTTTTTGAGAAATATCTGTCATGTCACAAATAAAAAAATCTGGCAATACGCGATAATGAAAAAAATTGGACTAACAATTGAAAGGTTCAAAGTGGTTTTACAAATGTTGATAGGCCCTTTTTTGACTCGTATGCTTGCATGAATGCAACGGACGGATTACCTATTTGCAACAAAATAGCTACGAATCGTTTTCAGTGGCAGAGAATTGCACACGATATGGTTGCACTTATTATTTTGCAGAATCCAGCTCTAATATGACAAAGTGACATGAGTTCGCAAACGAATCAACAAAATAAATGTCAAAATCGCGTGAAAAAAAAGAGTTTCAAAAATTTGTCATTTTCAACACTGAAAATAATATGAGCACATGAAAAGCGTGGATACAAAAAGGAACACGCAAATTACTTAGCGCTTCAGTGGAGTGGGATTGAACGACGTTTTTGTTGTAAATCTGTTCTAATTTCAAAAAGTCTGGCATTATGAAGGGTTTCTCTTTTTGTCTTTTTGTCGATAAAAAGTCTGGTAGTGCCACATATATTTGACATAATGGCAGCCCTGGGCAGAACACAAAATGGGTACGGAGTGAATGTGTGTGGGCGTTAGTGGGGATAATACAGCTACATTCTTGATGGTACATCTCGAGACCCTTAATATCTGCAAAGGTGTGGTCTTGAGCAAAGTTGTTCAGAATTTTAAGGGCATACATTAAATGGACTGTTTTATTCGGAATTTTACCGCTAAGTGGCGCTAGTAAGCATGCAAAATTGGGCATTTTCAACTTGTTCTATCTCGGGATTCTGATAAGATAGAAAATTCTAGTCATCGGCAAAGCTGTTCAGGAAGTCAATAGCTTTCAACAGATGGACCGTTTCATTTGTAATTCCTCCGCTATGTGGCGCTAATGGGCATGAAAAAATTAAACTTGTTCAACTTGATCTATCTTGTGATTCTGATAAGATGGATAGTTCTAGTCATCGGCAAAGTTTTTCAGCAGGTCAAAGGCATTCAAAAAAATGGGCCGCTCTTTCGGAATTCTACCGCTACGTGGCGCTAGTGAGCATGAAAAATTGAGCATTTGCAACATGTTCTATCCAGTGATTCTGATACGATAGAAAAATTTTGTTTTCGGCAAAGTTGAGCATTCAACCGATGGACCGTTTCATTTGGAATTTCACCGCTATGTGGCGCTAGTGGGCATAAAAAGATTAAACATTTTCAGCTTGTTCTATTTCGTGATTCTAATACGATAGATATAATTCGAAAGGTGAACCGTTTTGTTTGGAATTCCACCACTACGTGGCGCTAGTGAGCATGAACAGTTGAGCATTTGCAACATGTTCTATCCAATGATTCTGATAAGAAAACTTTAGTTTTCGGCAAAGTTGTTCAGAAGGAAAAGGGCATTCAACAGAGGAACGGTCATGTTCAGAATTCCATCGCTACGTGGCGCTAGTGAGCATGCAAAATTGAGCTTTTTCAACTTATTCTGTCTCGTGATTCTGATAAGATAGCAAGTTCTTATTTGCGGCAAAACTATTCAGAAGGTCAATGGCATTCGAAGGGTGAACCGTTTCATTCGGAATTTCATCGCAAATTTCATGTGAAATTGTGCATTTTTAAATTGTTCTACATGTTCTGTGTGAGGATAAGTATGTGTGAATATTGATGTGTGCATGTATGGTCGTATGTGTGTATATATGTGTGTGTGCGTGTGTTTTAAAACCGTGATTGTGATTATGTGTCGGTGCGTATAAATGAACGTGTTTTATATTTTTTTTAGAAAATGGAAAATCTACAACCAGACACCCGAAGAACTCAGGGTGTGGGGGTGAGGGTGCCAACTCCTCGGCCCACTAAAAACCCACCCGTGCCTTAAGCCCTGGACCCTCGTCGGAACCACCTTTCGGTATTGCTTTGGAGAGGGGGCTATTGTGCTTGTTAAGCACCCACTCTCTCTAACTACATAGGGCTTTAGTAACCGCTTACGGCAATTATGCCGGATCTCGCACCGTCGAAGCGAGGACATGCGAAGAACACATGTTCCGCAGTTACCTCGACTCCCGCGCACTCGCTGCATGCGGAGGACTATGCATGCCTATATTTTTGAGGGTATTGTCTAAAACAGCCGTGGCCAGACAATATCTGCGTTAAGTGGAAGTTCAATTTTGGGAACAAATCCACCTTTGATGGAGTTGTTCCATTCCCTATGTCACTTAACCATGGATGCTTCTCTAGTGGTCTTCCGAATACCTCTTTTTCCACGTTGTTTGAAGCACTCTACGTCCTCTTTTATGACCATGCCTATAGGCATCATCCCCGCTAGGACGCAGACCGCGTCGTTCCGTTCGGCACCACTACCGTTCGGTAAGCACTAAGCAGTCTTAGGCACATAAACCTGTGCGTACTCTCTAGCTTACTAACGTAGCACTTGGTACTCAACGTGGTCATCCATGCCGGCCTGCGCACCTAAGTATGGACAGGGAGACACTGGCTAGAAGTTTCCGCTTACTCCCATGCACCGCCGAGCTATTCGACATCATAAGGGATAACCCCGATTTAGCCATTGAAGCTTTCTTGCAAGCGTAATCGACTTGACTGCCAAAGGAAAGCTTATCGTCGATCATGACCCCAAGATACCTCAAGAACCTCTTCGATTCTATTGTGCAGTTACCTACACTGATCGTCGCATGTTGCTCCGATTTTAGATTATTCACCACCGTGAACTCAGTCTTACGGTGGGCTAGCTCCAATTGCCTGGAGCTCATCCAGCTCTCCACAATGCCGATGGAGTTCGCGGCCGTTAAATCGACCTCTTCCTTGGACTCACCACATATCTCCAGGGTGATGTCGTCCGCAAACCCGACTATCTTCACCCCGTTTGGGAACTCAAGCAGCGGTACCTCATCGTACATCGTGTTCCATAGCACCGGACCCAGGATAGAACTTTGTGGAACACCTGCGGTGATCTGAACACGTTTTGGCCTGCCTCTGTATTGTATACCAGTACGCGATTCTGAAAGTAATATCCAAGAATCTTGTACAGGTACCCAGGAACCTGTAGGCGTTGGAGCGAATCAGCGATAGCAACCCAACTGGCGCTATTGAATGCATTTCTCACGTCAAAGGTGACCACTGCACAGTATCGTACTCCTCGCCTCTTGCGCTGGATTGCCACCTCAGCCGTCTTGGTGATGGATAGGATGGTATCAACCGTTGACTCTCTTTGCGGAAGCCAAACTGATTACTAGACAGACCGCCTATACCCTCCGTGTATGTTGTCAGTCTGTTGAGGATTACCCTCTCGAGCACCTTACCCGCTGTATCCAACAGACATATAGGTCTATATGCCAATGGACCTCCTGGTTACTTCCCTGTCTTTGGTAGCAACACAAGGTTCTGAATTTTCCAGGCGTCCGGGAAGACGCCTTCGTCCAGACACTTTTGCATTACCACCCTGAACATTCCGGGATCCAGCAAGATAGCCGTCTTGATGGCCAGGTTCGGGATACCATCAGGTCCCGGCGCTTTGTTCACCTTTAGCGACTTCGCTATCGCAATGAGTTCCTCATTCCTCGTCACCGTCACCTCGCCGCCGTGATCACGGGTGTTCGGTGGAGCTGTCCACCCTTCCGTCGCTATGACAGCGTTAAGGTCTGGGATACTGGAACGCTGGTCATGGGACAAATCTACGGCGGCGGGTTCGTTGCTCGAAGAGAGTCCTCCAACGATTACCTGCTCTGATGAACGCTCGGTTAGAGCCGCTGATCCTCTGGTTTTGGCCATTACTACCCGGTAGGCGTCACCCCACGGATTCGTATTGACCTTCTGAAACAGACCCTCGAAGCAGGCTGGCTTGCTTGCCTTTATCTCCCTCTTTAGTGCGGCCTTTGCGGCGACTACGCTCGATTCTCTCGGCGTCTGACCACGCTCTTTGCGTCCTCCGTCTTGCGTGAAGGCATGTTCTTCGGAGGTCGGCGATCGACTCCGTCCACCAATACACCGGCGATCTTCCATTCCTAGGTTTGACTTCCATTGGCATGGTCGCATCTCACGCTCGTGTAAATGCCATAACGAGTCGTTCGCCGCAAGGTTCCTGGGTTTCGCGTAAGTTTCGTACCCTCTCAAGCGGCTCTTTGCTAAAGTCTCTACGTCAAAGAAGACTGTCCTCCATCTGCGGACGAATGGAGTGGAGCTAATCCTTCCGCACGCTGCCTTGTATTGTGGACGATGCAATAATGAACCGCCAAGTGGTCGCTATGGGTGTAACCATCATCCACCCTCCAATTGCTGAGCCGCCCAGGAATGCTGAATGTTATATCGGTGATCGATTCCACTCCGTTTCTATGGTAGGTACTCTTGATACTCACGTTGACTAGCTCCACATTGAGCCTAGACAAGGCCTCCAGAAGAATTTAGCCCCTGGAATTGGTAAGGCGGCTCTCTCACTGAAGCGCCCAAGCGTTGAAGTCCTCCGCTATTACCAACGGATTCAGGCCAGTTAGCTCCGTTGTCATCCGATCGAGCATATTGGAAAACTGTTCAATCGACCATCTTGGCGGTGCGTAGCAGCTGCAGAAGAACACTCCATTCACTTTTACAACCGCAAAGCCTTCGTTTGTGGTAGACACAACCTCCTAAACCGGGTACTTGCCCGTCGTCCATAATGCCACCATATTGGACCTGCCCATAAACCAGTTGCCGTTGCCAGCTGGGATGTGGTATGGGTCGGAAATTATGGTGATATCCGATGCCGACTCGCGAACTGTCTGACACAGCAGTTGCTGTGCGGCCTCACAATGGTTCAGGTTTAGTTGCGTTACCTGCATTACGGTTGGCTCGTTGGAATACCCTTAACGACGTGCTTATCGTCCGGTTTTCCGGCGCACATCAAGCATTTGGGGGGACCTTTGCAATCCCGCGCCTTATGGCTAGTGCTGTCACACCTTCTGCACATGTTGCTCCGATCTGGGCCCATGCACTCCCAGGACATGTGCCCACTCTTTAAGCATCTGAAGCATGCCTTCGGCGGCTGGTGTAGGCTTATTGGGCATATGGACCATCCCACCTTCAGCTTCGCAACTCTCAACGCCGCGTCCGCATCGGCTGCCTCATGGTTGTCACCTGGGTCCCGAGTGGACCCTACCACAGACGTATGTTTGCGGAAGCTACCTCGACCTGGCACTGTTTCTTAAGTGCAGTGGAGATCTCGTCTGCCTCGGTGATCTCATGCAGGTTTTTACACTGGATCGTCACCTGCGAGATGATGGCGCGTGCCTCCACACCCTCACCTAAGGCCTGTCTTGCCAAGTCTCTGTACGCCAGGCCCTTTAGCGTTGCCGCTTTTTTCATCTCCAGGAGCATCTCGCCGGTGTGGGTACGGCTCTCCGCGGTTACGCTTGCGGGCCACCGGTCACTTGTCCTTTTCTTTTTTTTTGTCCTATTTCTCTTTTTTCGGACCTTATTCCAGTGGCTTTCCCTGCCACGCCTGGGGTTGTCACTCGTCCCCCTCCTAGCACTAGTGTCTGCTTCTGTGCAAGTTATCGCTGTTGTCGTTGGGGCCCTGCCGCTCGGTCCCACTTCGGCGCATGAGACAACATGCAATCTGGATGTCGCACCTTCCACGCTAGGTTCGCTTCCCTTCTGGGGCTTCCGACACGATACGCTTCTTAGAATTGCCAGGTGTCGTTTCGCTGGGGGACTGCTTAGCCCGCATGGAAGTCCCCGCCCCCATAGACGGATGCTTCCATCTGGGTCTGCTTCGAGGTTATATCGCTCGCCCTTTCAGTGACTGCTAGCCGTGCCAACTCCTTGGCACTGTGCTTGGCTAGAAGTTTGGCATCTAGCTCTTTTCCCTCCTTGCATGCAGCCTGCACTGTCATGCGTAGCCTAAGGAGTCTCAGTTTGAGGTCCTGCGCAATGTTGTTACGCGATGATGTGAAGTGAATAATCGCGTCCAATTGCTCCGACACCTCCAGCACATTAGGAAGGGTTTCCCGCATCCTATCATTGGCGCGGATGAGTCCTGGCCCATCCATGGCCAAGCCTAGCTTGGTGACACCTGTCTCCGATGCCGTTGCACTATTGCACGTGTCGCTCATGCCCGATCCCACCGTTTTCGCAGTGGGGACCTCATTTGGCCGCCTTTAGTGAACGGATTCGCTTTCTCCTGGGTTTTCTTCGTTTCCTCCATGTTGTTAGGTCCCCTTCCAGCCGCTATCCAAGCCCACGTGCAGTAGTCGCTATTGTGATGCCATGGTTGTCTATACAAACAGGGAGGCCATGCGATGGTTGACGCGGCCCTTCATGGGGAACCGTTTTCAAAACCGGATCAGCGTAAGACAGGTATAGGGTCATCTGAGCGTACTCCCACCCGAATTGCGTGGTCAGGCGGTGGAGCATGGAACATACTGGAGGCCTGCCAAGGTTTTAGTGGGACGGAGACGACCTGTGCCGCGGGAACCTCGCCATTTCCTGCCCAAGTAACAATTTAAGTTTTATTGTGGTTTTAAAGCACACTTAAAGGCTAAATCATGGTCTTCAGAACCCTCATAAAACCAAAATTGTTACTTGGGTGCTCGGTGTCACCCGGCAGTACTGAGGGAGACGCCACAGGCGTCAGCCCGAATTCAACGGTACCACTCATTATTCTTTTCACCGTCAGTTGCCATAATTGGGGTTTTACTGGCATCCAGCCCAATGCAGCACCGTAAGGCGCTTCCTCCGTTAAGAGGAGCTTAACGTTTCTAAGGTGCACCACGGGGAGGCGAACTACATTTACACCATATACGTATTATTTAATTCTCGTTGATGAACGTTAAATATGTTCGAACCTTTCTGGAATGTTCATGGTTATCCAAAATGTACTTGAGTTCAGAACTTCAGATGTACAGTTGTAACAGTAGCTTTTATGCATGTATAAGGTAACGATATGTATTCAAACATATTGACTGAAACTTTTGGAAGGTCGACAGTAATTATTTAATAATTTTGTGATGGTTTAGGCCATCCAAACTGTCTTTGAGTTCAAAATTCAAGATCTACAGTAGTAACTGTATCTTTTAGGGTTATACAGCTACGCTACGTATTCAACCAAATTCAGTTAATATTTCTGATCGTTTTTAAAAACAGTGTGAGATAAACTGGGATAATCTAGGTTACTGTCCTTGAGTTTAGAACATAAGATACACAGTAGTAACAGTAGCCTTTTGGAGTATGGAAAGGGAAAAATGTATTAAACAATATTCATTGAATAGTGTGGAAGGTTAACAGACATAATGTGACAATCTTGGGATTTTCCAGGTCATCCAAACTGTCCTTAAGTTCAAAACAAAGGATCCACAGTTATAAAAGTAATGTTTTGGGCTTCATAAAAAAAACCTAATGTATGCAATCATATTTAATTAATATTTTGGAAAGTCAACAATCATGATTTTATAACATTGTGATCCTCCAGGTAATCCAAACTGTCCTGGAGCTTGCAACTTGAAATCTACGGTAGTATCAGTAGCCTTTAGGGCTTCACAAAGTAACGTCACGTATTCAAGCATATTCAAGCAAAATACTGAGATGGTCTGGATCATCCAAACTGTCCTGGTGATCAAAACTTAAGATTTGTAACATATGGTCTTTGAGCTATAATGTGTATCGAAACATATTCATTGAATTCTTGGAAGAAAAACAAACATTAGGAGATAATTTTCGAATGTTCTAGGTTTTCCAAACAACCCTGGAGTTCAAAACATTAAATCTACAGCTGTGACAATAGCTCTCGGAACTTAACAAAGTAACAACATGAATTTGACCAAATTGAGTGAGCCTTTTGGAAGGTTAGGATCTTTAGTCGTAACAGTCGCTTTATAAGCTGTAAAAGGTGACGATATGTATTCAAACACGTTCAGTGAATCTTCTGTGGAATTTAGGAATGTTCATGAGCATGAACATGAGCATGATTGACCGCCTGAGATTGCTACTCCGTTGTTGCCAGATCAGCTGTTATTACACAAAGAACCAACAGATGATGCTTGGGACTAACATACATCTTCAATGTGTAAAAACTGGTGATCTCAAACTAAGGCAATACTGGCCCCGCCCGAATGCAGGTCAAGTAAGGAAAAGGTAGGAATGTGTTGACGTGATACTCGCTTTTTTGGAAGCCGCGGAGTCCACTGCACTTCCACGAGAAATCATTGGGATTTTGGATAACAAGATTGGGTAGCAGCAGGGTTTTGGTTTACGATAAGCTGTCAAGTTAAATATTTGAAAATTAGGAGCGATTTCCGATTTGAACCGATTCAAACCAACAGTAAGGATGCTATTGGGGCCACTCACAGAGTGTGATAGTAGTATTTCATTAGGAAAACAAGACAATTAATCTCAACGCCTGAGAACCCACTTGGGCCGATATACACCAATAGTACAAATGCCGCTGGAGACACTTACAAAATGGGACAGTGGTTTATTTGTTCCAAGATAGGGTGCTCCGACGAGCATGGCAAACGAATAAAGAGTATTTTGGAATGTTCAAGTTCATAGAAGCTAACCTTGAGTTCAGAACTTAGAGGTACAAAGGTAACCGTAGCCTTTTGGGCTTTACAAAGCTACGATGAATTTTCAATCACAATCAATGAACATTCTGAATCGTACACAGACATCATAGGGTAACCTTGTTAGTTTCAGGTCACTCAAACTGTCCTTCAAAAGTTAAGGTCACCAATAGTAACAGTGTTTATGGGCTATACAAAGTTAAGTTAGTAAGTTTGTCATAGAAGATCCCAAGATTATCTTATCATGTCTGTTTGTCTTCCATGACATTCATTGAATATGTTTGAATACGTATCATAGTATTCTATAACGGTTAAAGCTACTGATATAATAGTAGATCTTTAGTTCTCAACTCCATGACAGTTTGGACGACCTAGCACGTTTCATAACTATTTCCTACTATGATATATATAATATGATATGATGATATGATGTTATTAAGCATCAATTTAATCAGAACTGGGGCTGTACCTTGAAGTTTTTCATAAGGGCAAATCTAACATTGAGAGACTCGCTTTGATAACTTACTCTTTCATTAATTTTCCAACCATCTTTTCGTTTTTTAAATCTACTGTTTGTAGAATATGCTAGCAAGCACTGTTGTGTTTCGCTCGATACTAAAGAAACACTCGAAAATTTTATAATGGAGTTGTATTGTATGAAGAGAGAGCGAGGCAGAAGGGAGTCTCATTATTAAATCAGCCCTATTGAAAAAAGTTTCTAGAATAATTTAAAAGAAATATTAAAAAAAATTAACTTCCCAACTTTTTCTTTTGTCCTTGAAAATCAAAAAAAAAATCTGGCAACCCTAGCTGCCCCTAAAAAGTAAGCTGCTCGAGCTGATTTTCCTACTTTCTGAGCAAAAGGTTTCAATCGATGCGGTTCATTACTCAGTAAAAGAAAAAACAGCAGAAGCTAAACAAATAACGATTAAGGTCCGAACACAATGCCACGGCAGCGAAAGAAAGTTTTGTTTCGAATTGGACATCCTGACGCTTTCATCCATATTGCGCTTGGAGCTTAAGGACCGTTCCATCGCAGCTTGATTCTGGCGGAACACACCGATTCCGCTGCAGTATGCTTCCAGCTAGCAGATGAACCCCGCTGATAGTGCACGTTCGTCTAAATTTGCAGATAGCGAAAGGCAGTAAAATGAGAATGCAGCGGATTATGGTGCTGCCAGGGCCAAATGAACGAACAAATAGACGGGCCTTTGTCATCGCGCTTGGGCTGCAGTCATTAGGGTTCAACGGTGCAGTTCACGGGAGATGTTCCATTCCGGAGAATCCCCAGCTCCGAACCATATCCGTTGCTGCCGGATTGAAATCGTTCGAATAAAGCAGCAGGTAGCAGTTGGGATGGGTTGCTTTCCTTCTCTTTCTTTTCTCTTTTTTTTTTATTTTGCCATGCAGCAAACGATGATGACGGTTGTTGAATGTCATCCTAGCAGGCCAGGGGGAAAAGAGTGCAGTTTAGAATGGCTGCAATTTAATTGGCAAATGAATTCCGGCACATTGCGCAAACCGAATGAAAGGATGCTTTTTTTTTGCCTCCCTAGTGTCGAAGCGTTTTCATCGGATGATCGTTTGCTTGTATTGCTAGGCGTGTCGTTCACGAAATGGAAGGATAAGGTAGATATCGAATGAATGGCAGGTAATTCAGGGGCACTTCAAAATGAATTGTTCGTAAAATCCGGATCAGTTGGGTAAATGGAATGGTACTTTGTTACTCAGCTGGTGTACGCTTGACCTACAAACTGGGGAGCTTTTCAGTGGAATGCCTCATCATTAATGTTTAGTTTTATAAGTGGTTTGTGTTGTATAATCCAGTGAAACGTTCCATTTAATCTTCTTCGGATTCTTGATTTCATATGAAGTCGTTACAATGACGTTTAAAAAAATAAATGTCATCACTTCGTTGAGTTTTAGCCCTTTTTCTAAAGTATTGTGTTCACAAAAAATGTAGACTTTTCTTTTCAAGTTGAACAATAAAATATAAATTTCTAGTAATCTTTTCAGGTTTTTGACGTGAACAGCGTTTGGTTTCTATACTACATAGATAGAAAGAAACATTGAACTTTCTGCGTTATCTAACGACGTAAGGGGAATGCTAGATTTGGCAGAAAATAATGGGATGTTTCTTGAAAATTATAGCCAAATCCCGCCTGAATCTAGTCTATTGTATGAAAGACTGCAAACATTGTTGTATGTCGCATGAAAGATTGCAAACAATTTCGTTGTTTACGCCTCCTTTGGCATGGAATTAAACGAGGGGAAATTTTACGTGCTTGTTGAATTTAATTATTATTTTTCTGTGTAGGGTTCAATTAAAAAAAAACGTAATGCGACCGACACGAAAAATTGTCATTTGTTTCTCAAGAAATTTTCAAAAATTTTGCGCCAATCGATTGGAGATTTTTTAAGCATCAATTTCAATAGGAAACATTGTTAATTTCGGACCAGATACTATTGAAGAGTTAATATGATGTTAAGCCGTGTCTAAAAAAAGTTTATTAACCCCTTTAGGCCTAAGGGGTCATATATGACCCCAAATGAAATATGGCTGTATTAAATCACCGATTGAATAAAAGGGTAATCTGCCTTAAACAAATTTGTTCATCATGAATTCTTCTATCTGGATGTATATAAAACTTATGAGCTTAAGGCACAATTGGCGACCTAGAACCTTTTGGTTATGAAGAAGTTCAAGAAAAAAAAATGTCTTATCAAAAGTGTAACGCTTTGCTTTAGAATATGGTGCATATGCATACAAATTATTTAATTCTCATTGCGGAACGTTAAATACTTTCGTATCTTTCTGGGATGTTCTTGGTAATCCAAAATGTACTTAAGTTCGGAAATTCAGATCTACAGTGGTAACAGTAGCTTTTATGACTATATAAGGTTATGAAACAATTTAACAAACATATTCAATGAACCATTGAAAGATCAACAGTCTCTATTTGAAAATTTTGTGATGTTCTAGGTGATGCAAACTGTCCTCGAGTTGAGAACTTGAAATCTACAGTAGTAACTGTAGCTTTGGCAAGCACGTTACGCTACGTATGCAATCATATTTACTGAATATTTCTGAATGTAAAAAATATCAGAAGATAAACTGGGATAATCAGGGTTATCCAAACTGTCCTTGAGTTCAGAACATAGGATATACAGTTGTAGCAGTTATAGGTTTTTGGAGTCTGCAAAGGGCAATATGTATTGAACGATATTAATTGAATAGTGTGCAAGGTCAACAGGCATAATGCTACAATCTTGGGATATTTAAGGTCATCTAAACTGTCCTTAAGCTCAAAAACTAGATCTACAGTTGTAACAGTAGGTTTTTGGGCTTCATAAAGTTACAAAATGTATTCAATGATATTAAATAAATCTTTTGGAAATTCGAAAATCAAATTTTATAACTTTGTGATCAACCGATCGAATTGTCAATTCCTGGGCAAGTTACATCTGCACACATTTGATTGTTTATTTTTGAACCGTCTGAATAGAATACAAGCGATCCTTGGCGGAAGTTTGGACCACTTGTTTCCTACGAATCACTGCTAGGCAGTTATTTGTAGGACAGAGTCCCTAGTATACGAAACGGAGTTGGGGCAGCATCACGGCGGGGGGTGCCACAAGGCTCGATGTCTCCAACCCATCGCTCTGCTCTGGAACGCAATGTACGATGGACTATTAACGCTGAAGTTGCCAAATGGAGTTGAGAGCGTTGGATTTGAAGATAATGTCGCCCTAACGATAACGAGTGAGACTCTGGAAGAGGTCGAGATTCAGACGGCGGAGGCAGTTGACTCCAATGAAACGTGGATGACTGCAGCAAAACTGTCGCTGACTCATCATAAAACGGCCCAAGCAACACATCTACTGTCATAATTGGTTTGCAAAAAGTTGATTGTGACTTAATTGAGGCACATTGCAGAATACTTTGACTTATTTGCAACAAATGTGCTACTAGGGGGAGGTAGTGCTGGTTAGCAACCGCAAAGCAGTTCAGCAGTTGACCGCTTGAATTTTAAAGCGCACTCATGCGAAAAGGCGTCAAAGCGATCAATGCGGTAGCGAGGATCATACCGAACTTCGGTAGACCGAGAATCAGCAAGACGCGACTTCCGGTGAGTGTGGCAACTTAAATTCTGAGCTATGGAGCCCCAGCCTGGTATGCGGCGCTGAGAACTGAGCGTAAAGTGAGAAGCTAAACAGGGTGTTCCGACTCATGGCCATGCGAGATCGCGCGCGTCTACAGAACAATTCCGCCGGAGGCAGTATGAGTTATATCTGGCTTGACCCCAATTTACATCACCTTGATCGAGGACACCGAATGCTATCAGCGGAGGGATACCAGAAATGCGAGGAGAATCTTCAGAACAGACTCGTTGGCTAAGTGGCAGCAAGAGTGGAACAATGTGGAGAATAGAGACGTGGACCCACCGGTTGCATCTCAAATGTATGAAGCTTGGGTGAGTAGGAAGCACTGGAGAGGTGTACTTCTATCGCAGTTCCTCTCCGGGCCTGGATGCTTACGGAAGCATCTGCATCAGTTGGGTTACGCTTCTTCACCTTTTTTGTTCGGAGTGCGTGAACCTGGGAGAGCACGCAAAAGCACGTCGTCTCCGAATGCCCCTAGGGTTTCGCCGAAAAAGTGCGGAGGGATTATGCACGGCGTGCCTGATGATAACCCAGCCGAAGCGATGTGTCACGAAAAGACACGGTGAACGCTGGCGATGGGGCAATAACGAGGTGCTGCTGTCCGAGGGTGCAGAGGGAAATGGAGAAGTGACCGGCGAGTCAGCGTCATTTCTGGCTAGGTCCACTGCAAGTTAGTGCCAAAGCAACCATTGAGTGGTTTGGGATCATCGAGGTGCAAACGAACTGGCACTCAGCAGCGATGCCAATGTTCCTGATTTTTCAGGATTTTCCAGGCTTACTAGCATTTTGCCTGAAATCCTGACAAGCACCAACTTTTCCAGATTTGCATTAAAAAAAATCCTGATTTTTTCCTGGGTACTCATCGATTTTATCCATTCAAATTAATTTTATTTCAAACGAATGAACTGGACTCCCTGCCAAGGTGTTTGCTGAGTTGAACTACTCTGGAATGGGACGAATGAGTCTGTCCACGCTTTAAAAGGATTGACTTTTACTGTAGAGCCATGTTTCCGAGCGTCGTAGCGGGAAGTAGGTGAAAAAACACCATTACAAGGCTCACAGATAAAGTGAAAAAGACCAAAAAGATGCTGTGGCGTACCAATAAACAAAAATCTTGCTGAGCCTACCGAGAGCATAGAGACGTTCACGGATAAGAGTTTCAACAGAAAGGTGCGACAATGTTGAGCTGCAACTGTGCGCTTGGGGCGCGAGCGCAAAATATATCCGTGGCGGAAATCGAGAGGATTTGCAGTTCTCATGACAGCACTGTGTCGGATTCAGCTTAATTGCGATGGGAATAAAACTAGGACGAACAAAGGTTACCTCTACTGCTACTCTCGAATGTTCTGCCGGCAGAAGGTTTTCATGTGAAGAGTTAGTAATGCCATCTGCAAACGTTCAAATTTAGCTTGATTGTGGAGCGAGAACTACAGACCAAAAGTTGTAGAAGTCCCTAGCGTTAATCGCCAGAACTTACTTCTGGGACGGCGACTCATTGACGATCAAAGAATGTTTTACAACTTAATCGGGAGTAGGTTGAAACGGACTCTAGGACCTTGCATTCGTTAGTTACAGCTTTGTTCAATTAGGACAAAGTTCCAAGTGCGGTAATATGTTAGGCTACAACGGAGCTGACGGTGCAAAAAAACATAACGGGAGAAAATCTGTCTCTAGCTGCTTTGCTGAAACACGACTGTCCCTCGCTTTCTGTACTGAAATGCGTTTGTCACAGCATGGCAACGCGTTGTGCTCCTCCTTTGCATGCAAGCATATACCTGATTATGTGGGAGCAACTTTGTCGGGACATGTTACAATTGTTTAAGTTGTAGTCCTATACGCACGACAAATTTAACGCCATTCAATCGATACTAGAACTAAGACCATTAAAAAATTCTCCACCCAAGTGCCACGCGTTGGTTATCTTTGGATTTTTAGATCAAAAGCACTCCGCCAGATAAAAGCCTCCGCTAAGGTTACCTCCTGGAAGAGTGTACTACCAACGCGGTACTAGATCGACTTGAACCGATTCGGGATTTATTTTGGTTTCGCAACGCGGTGTTGATCGTGTCAGGGAGAAAGCCCCAAAGTTGGTTCGATTTGCCAAGCTAAAATAGGAGCCGGATGCGGATAAATTGCATTTGACGTTTTTTGTCAGCCATTCTTACCCCTGTGAATCGTTTCCGAGACTAAGCTCTTTCAGAATGAACATCCTGAATTTGAATTCTGCCGATCCAAATGTTTCGAAGGCTTTTTCAAAACAATATTGGATAATTTTATGCAAACCGGAATGTCTAACGAATTTGAGAAATTTAAATGAGGTTAAGTTTTGGGGATCAGAATTACCTAAGTGAGGGAAGATGTATGCCGGAGCAGCTGCTGGTGTATTAATTAAAGGAATATGGCATGAGAAGGTGATTTAAATCAGTAAACCGGACGCTGGGCTCCACCGGAATCGCTGAACTGACTGGTACCATACCGGTCCATATTGGAGTTAGCAGCAACAGTAAGTTAAACGGTTTCGTTGAGAGTGAACCTACCTAAATGGTTTCAGGAAATGAGCGATGCTAAATGTCTCGTGACAAGTAGGTGGAGGCTAAACTTGGCTCAAGGATGGAGCAGAATGGAGAGTAGAGCGAAGTCCGAGCAACACATTATCATGAAGTGAGTGCCCCACGATGGTGGCCGAGGAGAATACGTTTTGACCGAGAGATACGTTCAAGCTCTGTTCTCAAGTTCAGCAAGCTTGGCTGGGCCATCTTCATCTAACAACAATACCAAAGAGCAATACCACTGCACCCGTGAAGCAACTGGAAAAAACATTGTGCCTTTTGCAAGATTAAGGGACATAAGATAGCAGATTTTTCATGTTCGAGTCAGCTGAACATTGATGAGCGGTCGAAGGTCGTTCTATCAAAGTTTGTTTAGTGCAGGGCTTTACCTAAATCAACACGGGAAACGGCCTTGCAAAACTTGGCGCGGATGCAGAGTAGATGGATGCCGTCTTCAATCAGCGTCATACGACTGCTTGCTGAATTCTTCTACACGGTGTTCAATAAGTTCGGATACACTTTCAAAATTTGTTAAAAAAATGAAAACATGTTTTTTATTTTTGGTTATGTTATTGAAAGCTATGTTTACAAGGAACGTTTACAACATTTCTCTTGGAATGACCCCCCTTTGTACTCCTTAACGAGCTTCAAACGTTTCTCGAACGCGTCGCAGGCGGCACGCACGGACTGCATGGGCATTTCGTCCCAGATTTTGAGAATTACCGTCTTGAAATGATCCAAAGTGCTGACCTTGTATTCGTTCAGCTTCGCCATCATATAGGACCAAACAAAAAAG
This sequence comes from Aedes japonicus, assembly GCA_034211315.2. Taxonomy (NCBI): domain Eukaryota; kingdom Metazoa; phylum Arthropoda; class Insecta; order Diptera; family Culicidae; genus Aedes; species Aedes japonicus. The sequence goes on along the minus strand of JASCZW010007551.1, from coordinate 22,406 downwards.
TCGAGAGGATTCAAGTCCGGGGAGCTGGGAGGCCACAAAGTTTTGTCCAGAAAGTCGGTTAAATTGTCCCGACACCAGGCTTGAACCACATTTGCCGTATGGGCTGGTGCACCGTCCTGCTGGAACACGTAGTGCTCATCGCCGTAGAGGCTTCGGAGACTGGGGGCAACAACCTTTTCCAAAACCTCAGTTTTGTAGTACGCCGCGTTGATTTTGACGTTTTTTCAATAAACACCAAGGGTAGCTTACCACGTTTGCATACTGCCCCCAAACCATCACCGACGCGGCACTTTGGAACCGGGGATGTTTATATTGGATTCAGGAATGCTGTCCCTCGATGGCGCCCACACCCGGTCATTTTGCACATTGTGCGGCTGCTGCAGCACGAACAGTTTCTCGTCCGAAAAAACAAACTCCTGACCAGCGTGCCGAGAGGATCCTCTTAGCTCGATCCAACCGCTTTTTGCTGGTAGCCTCGAAACGCCATGGACCTTACGTTTTTGTAAGGCCTGAAACCAAGGTCCTTGGTGAGTATGGTGTGAGCGGTTCCAATGGAAACGTTGAGATCTGCAGCCGTTTTCCGGATTGAGCGGTTCTTTTTGCGCCGAATTCGCTCCTCACGATCTTGATGACCCGTGGCGTCCTCGCTGAACGCGGCCGACCGGATCTCGCACGGTCATTGGTCGAGGACGTCTCCCGGTATCGCCTGATGGTCGTGTAGACAAAGTTCCGCTTGACCCCATGCGATTTCAGCAGCCGGAATATATCGCCGGGTCGCTCACCGTTCAAAAAACGCTTAATTACGAAGTCCCGATACTCTTTCATCGCGCGTAACAAACGAACAACAACTAACAGAATGTCAACACCGCGCACATTCGGTAGCGTATGAATGAAGCTAAAGCTGACACCAATACCAATGCAGAATATGTACATGGCGCATACCTACGCAATGATGAAAACTTGTATTCAGACCTGGCGTGAACACCGTGTACACCTACTGTAGTTTCTGCAGCCGCTGTAGGAAAACAGACAAGACGGTGTGGTCCTTCTCTTCGGATTCTTCCGGTAACGTTGTATGGAGAACACTGCCAGCTGGACGTGTATGCGTTCGTGGATGAGAAGGTTCGCAGCTGACACTCTTGGATGATGCAGTTGCTGCAAAGTTCGGAATCACTGGACCGATTGAAGCATTGTATCTTCAATGGATCTGCAGAACTATCACGCGGAACCGAAGCGAATTCGAAAAGATCGAATGGCAATTTATGGATGCGAGTTGAGGAAACGATACAATCTATTGAACCACACGAGCCGTAGTAGAGCCTACAACTACCGGTGCAATCGCTGCAACAGTGATTACGAAGATGTTATACCGAAGCTACTCAATGGCCTTGACAACCTGAAACTCATGGTTCCACTGAAAATTAGGGATGGAGTTAAAGGCCAACCGTATGGCTGCTAAAGTGCCGGCTTGGCTGGAGTATCTGCGGCTGCACACAATCAATTCCGGAACCGTTCACCTGTGAGTTTCACGTTGGAGGATGGACCGATCGAGGGCCGGGCTTGAGTCTGCTGGTGCGCAATTACGTTACGCTGGACAATTCCGGGCGTAGTACCTCCACTAACTTCGCTCGAGTCAGAAGAAGATAAGCGAGCACGTATGCTGCTTGAATCGACGACCAAACGGATCGAAGCAGAGTCTACTGTGGAAGTGGGATGGCATTGAGTTTCGAATAGCTATGGGATGGCATACCAGCGTTTGCGCTCGCTGGAGGCGGCTAACGCAAAGAATCTCATCTTTATGACTGCGTCCATGAACAAATTCAGGAGTACCAAGAGAAGGGCTGCGCATACAAGTCCGCAGAAGTGCTGGTATCTGCCGTTGGGGGTGGTGGTCAACCCCAAAAGCCAAACAAGCCGCAAAAGTAAAAAGGTATGTAGCTGAACTCTGCTTTATTGCAAGGACCCGACATCCTCACGTCTCGATTGCCGTGTTCTTCCACTTCCACTTATACGCTTACGCGCTGACGGGAGACATTCAGAAGATGTTTCATCGTCTTCTTCATTAGGCTAATTAGGCTTCATTAGGCCGATAATAGAGGTAGTATACAGTATGTCTACTGAATCCTGCGTGCTAGCAGTTCGACGTTTCGTATCAAGGAGAGGTTTCCTGCCGAATTCTTCGAGTGATAACGTCACCAACTTCCACGGAGCCAACAACCAGCTGAAGAAGAGATTCGGGAACGTGAGGAAAGATTATATTAGCCAACGCTCAAAACCCGCTGGACGTTCAATCCACCGGAGCCCCTCCTATATGGGTGGAGTCTGGGAGCGATGGTGCGCCCGGTCAAGACGGCGATTGGAGTGATCGTGGAGGCATCCCGGAAACAAGATGATAAGGCGCTGGAGACGGTGATCATCGAGGCAGAAGCAATGATCAATTCTAGACTGTTAACATCCATCCCTTTAGAATCGGCTGACCAAGAAGCGCCAACTCCGAACCACTTTCTTCTGGGAAGTTTTTCTGGGATCAAGCAGCTACCAGTTCTTCCTACGGATTACCAGAAGACGCTCAGAAGTTGCTGGAAGAAGGCACAGCATTTGACCGATTGATTCTGGAAGCGATGGTTCAAGGAATATCTTCCAGTTATCTCAAGCCGGTCTAAGTGGTTCGAGGACGTGAAGGATATCAAGGAAGTAGGCTTAGTGTTCGTGGTGGAAAAGAAAGTACGGAGTCAATGGATCGAGAGGTCGAGTTGAGGAAGTAGCAGTAGGTGCAGATGGTCGTGTACGGCAAGCGTGGGTGCATACGAGAGGAGGACGTGTTCGAAGGCCGGTGGTGAAGCTGGCTTGGCTCGACGTCTTAGAGAGTGGTGACCCTAAAGTATGAGATCGCAGCGGATCACGGACGGGGTAAAGTGACGACGAAAGCCTCCCAATGCTACGGCAGTGTAAGCTACATTCCAATGCTATACGGCTGCTCGTTTTACACCGGGGCTTTTGACATCCGTTGCGATGACGAATCCAAGTTGAGAGAGGGAATAAGAAACGAACGAAGAAAATAAACAAAAAAGGAAAAGTGATGTTTCATGTGGAAGTGGATTTAGGAATTTTTAAATTTATATTAAATACACTACAATTTATTGAAAGTGGAAGAATCTCTATGGTGGAAAATATTACTGAAAATTTGTAGGTAATAATATATTTGTATGAAATTCTTACTAAAAATAACTTTACTTGCAGCTAAAGCTGATCCTAGAAAGTGTGGCCTTCTGGTGAATCTGCTAGAGAAATAGTCCCAACACATTATATTTAAAAACAATGAATTGACGGCTCCGCAAAGCTAACGAAATTGAGCCTCCCAAATAAACGAACTTGTTAGAGCACTTGTCTCGACTCGTACACGTGTAGCCTTATTAATTACTACTACATCACATTGTTTTTTCTTATGGACATATTATCATTACACAGTACATTTACCACCACTGGTCATACAGAGTGAAAAGTGAAATAGTACGATTTCAAACGGAAGCTCATCATCAGAAAAAACAAGTTGTAGTAGTATGAAATAAAATATCATCGCAATAAATCGCTCATCTTAACGCAGCTACATTACAGCAGCAGGCTAACGGGCTGCTGTTCGACCGAACGGTCTAGGTTGTTGAAGTCGCTGGCCGTGTGTAATTGAATAGCTCTTCAAGCCCAGTGAAAAGCTATGGTTATGAAATTTTGCTCATAGCTTGTAGCACTGTGTGTCTACCAACACAGATATACAAACATAGTTAAAGATATAGGCCCTAACGTTTTCATTGAAAAAATGGACTTATTTCGATAAAAAAAAGCTAAGACAGATAATTGCTTTAGATAAATTTCCCATGGCAGGTAATTATTTAAGCTTACTTGCAAACAAATTCTACGAGTAGCCTTCCGGCAGTTAACCGGAACATTCGCCATGGCGGACGAAATCACCCGTGTAGGCATGTTTTTGAGTTCTTTCTTCGTTTTATATATCGATTCCTCCTTAGTTTTCGCGACACAATATTTGGAGTAGATCTTGCGCTTCAGGTTGACCCAAAAATTCTCTATCGGACGCAGCTGGCGGACGTTGGGCGAGTTGGCCTGACTTCGGATATCACATCGATATCTCGAATGGAAACACGCTTCCATCTCCTCCAAGCGATCGTTCGCCGAGTCAGTCCGGCGCGGAAGAAGAGCGGCTTTGACATCTCCTTCTCGCTGCTTGTCAGCCACAGCAGCACCGTCTTGGGGAACTTGGTGTGTGAAATAAACTTCACCTCGGAGCTCACTTCCTTCGTGGGGGAAGTAAAATACGAAGTGCCCTGCCAGTCGTTGCCATCCAGGGTGAGATAGGTCTCGTCGTCCATCACCACCGCCACATCGCGATTCGCCGGGAAAATCGAGTTGACCATCTTATTCAGCCGCTGCCGCTGCGTCATTGCCTGCAGCTCCGAAACCAGTGGACGCGATTTCCGCTTTCTGACATGAATGTTCATGTTTGGTAGGTAGTTTTTCACTGTTTGGCCGGTTGAATCGACCTCCCGGCCAAGTGCACGCAGCGATGAAGTCAGTTTTCCCTCGGTCTTCTTCTTCGGCATCCTTTGGAGCTTCTTGTCGCTCAGGGTCGTCGGCCGACCGAAACCGGGCGTTCTTCCGATGCTCAGATTATTGTCTAATAGTGCCAAGATGTTCTAGATGCCGTAACAGGCGTATCCGGCGTCCACAAAGTGCCGCAAGATGTCCGTTTTCGATGCAATGAACGGAGTTGCTTCACTGTTTTTGCCATCACGGTTAGAGTTCGACTGATAGAGCTGTCAAATTTTGTCTGCTGACTCATGGGTTACTATGATTGATGCTGCATGGGTATTTATGTCAGTGCGGATGAAGGTAAACCCATGAAAAATTGGCAATGTGTGTCCATTTTTCAAATGCAAACGTGAAGATGTCACCAATACCATTAACGCAATGTTATTGTGTTGGTGAACGTTCTGGCAAACGGTTTGCTGTTTCAAAAGCCTTGTATTGAAAATAGAGTCGAAAGAACAACAAGCTCGTGAAAAAATGTTGCACAAAAGTGTGGCATATCCGTCTTTGTCTCATCATGACATAGCAAAATCACTCGGAGTCCCTCGTTCAACAGTAAGTAGCGTTTTAAAACGCTTCTGCGACCGGTTGACTCTCGATCGAAAACCAGGATCTGGTGGCAAGCGAAACGACAGCTTCAAATCCCAGCGGGATGTAGTGCTTCGGCTGTTTAAGGAAAACCCGAACCGTTCCATCCGAGATGTGGCTATCGAATTCTTTCATGCAAAAAATTAAGAAAGCGGCAAGATATAGGCCGTTTCAGGTAATCCAACCCCCAAAAAGAAATAAGAAGCTTCCTGGTCTTGAGTTTAATACCGCATTACAACGTGACTAGGTTGTCGATCACTTGAAGGCCAAGAAGTTGTCGGAGTGTGTTAGAAAGTTCATGGTTTGGCAGGCTATTTGTAGTTGTGGTTTGTGTCATGTAGGTTAGAAGTCGGATGAGCTAAGATGAATAAATAGATAAATGAAGAGCAAAATCTTCACATCTACAGGTACGATTAACCAACAAGTTTACGTCAACGAATGTCTGCAAAAATGACTACTACCATTCATCCAAAAGCAGACGAGTTCTGTGTTGTTTTGGCAAATCAGGCGTCTTGCTATTATGGTAAATCAGCTCAAAAATGGTATGCAAGAGACACCGTCTACATTGTACCAAAGAACCCTCCGAACACCTCAGAACTTCGTTGAATTGAAAGATATTGGGCCATTGTAAAGCAAAACTTTGAGCTATCGAAAGATTTTGTTAAAAAGTGGGAAAATGCTTCCAGAAAAGTGATTGAAGACACTGTGCAGAACTTACTCTAGTAGCATACTTGTTACAAATTAGTAGAAATAACTGTAATGTGACTCAGTTAAGTCAGAATCAAGTTGCTGCAACCAAATGTTCCATAGATGTGTTGCTTGGGTAATGGGTGGTATCAAACGTAAAATTAGAGCATATGGATATAAATAGTTCGAATAATAAGATTTTCATGACAATGAATACTAAATTAATCCATTATTAAGATAATTTTTTTTGTCGGATTTGGAAATATATTGAGAAAATGTTGAACTGCGAGTTTTTTTTTGGCTAGATTTGTTGTGCGCATACCTTAAAGCATCTGTTCTTTGAAGCATAAACCCATTTTTTTAATAGTTTACTACTGTTTAAAAATTTTTGAGAACCAATAAGTATCTATTTTTCCAAATAATCCAGCCTCCAGTTATGTTCATAAATGGAAGTTCAAGTGTATCATTTCTTTTTAACATTGTATCGTTTATGTTTATGTTAACATTGTTGTTTATGTTTTCAACATAAACTATCATTAATTATCTTTCGCATGGAATCAAGGACTCTTACTTACTCTGATTTCCTGATTGAAAAATGCTTTCAAAGCTCCACATATTGAGCTTTGTGTTTTGTTAAAACAAGCCTCCTATAGTTATCCCATTGAAATTAGGCTTCCAGAGCTATGATAACAATAAGTTTGAAAAGTAAAGTCTAAAAAGTTCCGCTCCGGGTTTAGATTGTACGAAAATTGAAATTTAATTTCGCGTTGGCACTAGTTTGATCAGTTCCGCGCTTCCGAAAACTTCCAAAATTAAGTTGATTGTAAAATGAAAAGAGCTCTGCCACCTCATCCCACCGCGACCGATTGTTATCCTCGTCAACCTTGTGCTGATGGTCGTTCGTTTGCATTGTGTCCGTGCTTATCAGTACTCTTCGGCAAACGCCGGCCACGACCCGCACCGACTACAGTAAACTTTTTAATGAACATCAATTTGTTGATACAAGCTTAATTGATACTTGCCGCTTGGCCGCCGTAGAGATCGGGGCCGGTTGCAGCATGGCAATGGTAATAGATCGTCCCGTCGTCGTCGCCAACCGGCTGCCTCGAACTGCACTGGAGTGCCCTGAAAAGGGCACATGCGAGCGCTTTTTACGCGTATTATCCGAATGAAATTAGCTGTCAAGGGGGAAAAGCGAATCCCAACCGGATGGCACTGGGCCCCGGAATGGAGACGAAGAGAACGTGCTCCGTGCCACTCAAGACTTGCTGATTTAATATAATTACACACTTGAGATGGCATATAATGGGGACCTTAATGCTACCTCCCCAGCGAGGACTCTGCTCCGGAGTTTACAAAACTTGAGCGACGTGGCATTTGCTGTAACGAAGATAAAGAATTGTTTCAGCTTGAAAACGGTTTTGTTTGATAGAGATAAAGTGGTTTTGTCCCTGGTGTGTGAGTTGCGATGTGACGTGGTTGGAAAAGTAAGACTTCGTTCGCTCCGTCCTCTACTTGGAGCTTACGTAATATTCCAAGTAATTAAGGGGGGGGGCTAACTTCCGACGGATCGACAAAATCAACCGAGCCAAAAAGTAGAGATCATTCTAAAAAATGTCCCCCTCCACTCCCCGAGTAATTAACCCTTCCCCCCTGACGACCCACAGTAATGGCCTCCATCTAATATCGGTAAAATTTTATGTGTTTTCAAAAAGCTTATTTAAACAAACTCATAAACAGACCATCAAGCCCTGACGAGCGAGTAGCAGCAGTTAGGCATAATTATCATCCAGGGTTGTTTAGTTAGTGAGTGTTAAAAAGAGGAGGGTGGCGTTAATGTTGGAGCATATTTGCATGCCATTATAAATTATATTCCCTCTACCACTTTGATGGCAAATGAAACACGAACGAACTACTCGGCAGGCGGAGGTTGGCTCGGTGGAGGCGCATGGCGTTTTGTGTTCGTTGGTAATTTGTTTGTTTGTAGCTATTAACACCACCATCCATCATCATCCATCCGTCCATCGTGCTGGAAGTGGATAATTTGAAGGAAATAAATTTCAGAACCAACGATGATCTTTATGGCTGGCTCTCGGGACGTTTTAATGACCGATTTGGAGCAGTTAGTGTTCCATTGCTTCAACTGTGGTTGACGGGTTTATGGACCATAACCTTAACAATGATGTATGACCCTTTGAAAATTGGGACGCACTGATGAAGGGCAATGTCCAACCCACCTTCAAAATTGAGACTGAATGCTTGTAGGGCTTTAATCTGTTTGTTTGTATTATTTATTTACGATGAATTTACCTTGAATTTTCAATTAATTAAACTTCTTGTTTAGAAATTTGCTCGTTGAAAAGAAGCTTGAACCCTTCCAGGCCTATTTTTTTCCAGTAGTTATTATACAGGCAATTTGGTGTAGTCTGAGTGATTTGATGCTCAAAATCAAATAAATGATTGAAAAAAGCAGGATATGTTTTTTTGCTGGGTGGTCCAAACAGTCCTTAAGTTGAGAACAAAAGATCCACTGTTGTAACCGAAGTTTTATTTACAATACTAAGTAACGATATAGATTCAATCATATTCAACGAATGTCTTGGAAGACCAACAGATAAGATGAGATTTTTTTTTGTTGGGGCGTAGAACCACTGCGTCCACTGAGTTGAACTTTTGTGGTAAGATGAGATAATCTTGGGATATTCTATGTCATCCAAACTGCCCTGGAGGTATTAAAAAATGACCTTTGACCTTCCAGAAAATTCATTACAGCAGAGCTAAAAAAAAATTGACACCCGTGTGTACAATTTTCTCTATCGTCATTTCGTTCAGTCAAACAACACAAACGTGTCGACTTACTTTGCCGTGTTCACTTGCGCTTTGAATTAGACACCATTGTTTTGCGGCGGGCGTGTGGTTTTGCTAAGAATTCACTTTATGAACAAGGGAGAGTTTTTTTATCGAAAATATCCGGTGTGCTCAGTGGATTTTTTTTATTTCTTTATTAGAGTGGCTTTCAGCCACCTGGGCTGGTTCGCCACTGCTGCTCAGTGGATCTCGACAGGTATTTTTATGGTATTTTGTAAATATTTTGTAAGTTACATCCATACAGTGTGAAATATAAACGAAAACTGCTTGCGCGGAATTTTGCATCATATTTTTCTGCTGCGGCCTAGCTTTGTGTGTTTACTTTTCAGATCACACAAAATGCCGTCACACAGTGCACAATGGAAAAAAAGTGCCCTTAACGCGAAAAAATTCTATATCTCAGCTCTGAGTGGAACGATTTGTAAATGTTACCTTTACTTGAAGAAACATTTCCAAGAAACCGGATGGGCATGGTTTCATTAGCCGCATGGAACTGCTTGGCGAGTGAATGAGCTTATTTTACCCTGGTTCCCCTAATATTTCCTTGTTTGTCATAATTTTCTTTGCGCGCTGTGACTCAAGATCAATAAAATAGTGCTAGTTTTTTGTGAAAATTTGTTGATGCATCGATTGAAATTGGTTTCATTTACCGCACGACTCTGTGAACGTTTATATGGCAGATTTTACCCTATTTCCCCTAATAGCTTTGTGTTTTAATAAATTTCTTTGGTCAGAGTTACTCAAGATCAACAAATTAAAGTTATTCTTTTGTAAAATTTGCTGAGGAATCGATTGAAATTGGTTTTGTTGACCGCACAACTCTGTGAACAAAGATATGGTCAATTTTACCACGATTCCCCTAATATTTTTGGGTTACTCAGAGATTGCTTTATTCGGTGTGATTCAAACACAACAAAATAAGGCTAGTCCTATAAGAAATAACCTGAAAAATCGATTGTAGTAAGTTTCATTAACCGCACGACTTTGTGAATGAAGATATGGCTGATTTTACCCTGATTGCGCCAACATTGTTTTTTTTCAGAAATTTCTTTCACAAAGAAATTACATATCTTTGTGTTTCTACAGCAACAAAACAAACTCTAAAGGGTGATACGGTCAAAATTTGGTCAAGGAAAAACGCGTGTAAATCGGTGAAATCGTTTATTTAAAATATCAAATTAAATTCTTTTTCAAGTTCAATTAGTATAAAATTCAGGAAAAATATTCAGTTAGGCTTCCCGCTTCTCCAAATTTTGACCGTATCACCCTTTAGAGTTTGTTTTGTTGCTGTAGAAACACAAGGTATGTAATTTCTTTGTGAAAAAGAAATTTCTGAAAAAAACAATGTTGGCGCAATCAGGGTAAAATCAGCCATATCTTCATTCACAAAGTCGTGCGGTTAATGAAACTTACTACAATCGATTTTTCAGGTTATTTCTTATAGGACTAACCTTATTTTGTTGTGTTTCCAGATCCGCACCGAATAAAGCAATCTCTGAGTAACCCAAAAATATTAGGGGAATCATTGGTAAAATTGACCATATCTTTGTTCTGAGTTTGTGCGGTCAACAAAACCAATTTCAATCGATTCCTCCAGCCAAATTTGCAAGATAACACTAATTTTGTTGTTGATCTGGTAACTCTGACCAAGAAATTTATTGAAAACACAAAGCTATTAGGGGGAAATAGGGTAAAATCTGCCATATAAACGTTCTGAGAGTCGTGCGGTAAGAAATGAAACCAATTCATCAACAAATTTTCACAAAAAACTAGCACTATTTTATTGATCTTTGAGTCACAGCGCGCAAAAGAAAATTATGACAAACAAAATAATAGGGGAACCAAAAAAAAATAAAAACATTCACTCGCCAAGCAGTTCCATTACATTAATGAAACCATGCCCATCCGGTTTCTTGGAAATGTTTCTTCAAGTAAAGGTAGCATTTACAAATCGTTTCCACTCCAGAGCTGAGATATAGAATTTTTCGCGTTAAGGCACTTTTTTCCCACTGTGCCTGTATTGTGGCATTTTGAAAAGTGATCTGAAAGTAAACACACAAGCGGCCGCAGCAGAAAATATGATGCAAAATTCCCGCGCAAGCAGTTTTCGTTTATATTTCACACTGTATGGATGTAACTTACAAAATATTTACAAAATATTTACAATACCATAAAAATACCTGTCGAGATCCACTGAGCAGTGGCGAACCAGCCCAGGTGGCTGAAAGCCACTCTAATAAAAGAAATAAAAAATCCCTAGGCTTTACAGATCGTACAAACAAAAAAACTCTCTTGCGCTAGCAAAGTGAATTCAGCAAAACCACGCGCCCGCCGCAAAACAATGGTATCTAATTCAAAGCGCAAGTGAACACAGCAAAATGAAAGTCGGCCCAACAGACGAGATGATGATAGAAAATTGTACACACGGAAATCAATCAGCACGAGCTCTGCTGTAATGAGAATACTATGAAGGATCAAAATCATTTCTACCTCCAGGAGCGGTTTAGTTAAGTATCAGATTATCGTCACCAAAGTTCAACTCGTGGACGCAGCAAAAATGTCGTCTTATCTGTTGGTCTTCAGCATTCGTTGAATATGATTGAATCTATGGTGTGTTATTATGCTTCATTTACAACAGTGGATCTTTGTTCTCAGCGGATCTTTGGTTTTCAACGAAACGTAATCCTGCTTTTCAATCATTTTATTTGTTTTGACATCCTCACTCGAGACTACGCCAAATTGCCTGTATAATAACTGCTGGAGAAAACCTGGAAGGAACAAAACTGCTCGGCAGGCAAATTTCTAGGCAAGTTTAGTGGTGAGAATTCAGATCAAATTCATCGTGGATAAATGTACAGACAGACAGATTAAAAACTACAACATTCGATATTGGAGTTGGACATTAGCCACACAAATCAGTGCGTCTGAAGATTTCAGAGGTCATGCATCGTGTTTGGTTGTCCATGACAATCAATACACAGTTAGTAATGGAACACTAACTTAGCCAGATCAGTCATTAAAACGTCGAAGACCAGAAGCCATGAGATGTCGTTGGATTTCTGAAATTTCCTTCAATTATCCGCTTCAGCTTGCGATGGACGGATTAGTGATGATGGATGAAGTGAATTAATAGCTGACAAATAGGTACCCGGCAGACGCAAAACGCCATGCGCTATAAATTGTCATATATGATGGTTTCGTTCGTCTTTCATTTGCCATCAGATGTGGAAGATATAATTTATATTGGCATGCCGTAACTCTCAACATTAACCTCTAACAGCTGCTCGCTAACTAAACGGCCACAGATGATGGCTGCGCCATATCAGGCAGTCTGTTATAGTTTGTTTCAAATGAAGCAACGCATGAAGTTGCAATCTGAATGATCTGATACTATGGAGAAATTGAATTACTCAGGAAGTTGGAGAGCATTTTTAGGATGATCTCTCTGCACTGGCTCGGTTGAATGGAGCTGTCGATCCGTCAACCCTTTGGAGCTGTACGTAAGCTCCAAAATTGAAGAAATGTACTTTCAACCGCATCGCTCACGCGAAGGCAAACCACTTTATCTTTATACTTGCAAGGCCGTTTCAAGCTGAAGCAATTCTTTATCTTCATTGCAGCAAATGCTGCGTCGCTTTCAATTTTGTAGCTCCGGGCGATGAGACGTAAGTCCTATAAAGTGTGTAATTGCGTAAATCAGCAGCGGCGCGAAACGTTATACTGCGTCTCATTCAGTTGAGACTAAGCACCGCTGACTGTAACAATCTATGAAAAACGCTCATATGCTGGGCGCTCCAGTTGATGCCAATTGAAGCGTATCAACAAATTGATGTTCATTAAAAGTTTACTGTAACCACAGTACGGAGAGTCGTAGCCGGCATTTGCCGAAAACGCGGTACGGGCACTGCTCTGGAAGCGAACGACCCTGCGGCAGCTCTGAATAACAATAGGTCGCGGCAGGCTTGAAGCTCTTTCCTTTACAATCAACCTTTGAAGTTTTCGAAGCGCAAAATTAAACACAATTTTTCGTACAATCAAACCCGGAATTGAACCTGTTAGGCAATGATTATCATGGAAACTAATGGGATGGAAAACATATTTCAGAAGCACCTGAAGCTCAATATAATGGAAGCTGAAAACATTTTTAAATGGAAATCAGTAAACAAGTCGCAATTATGCGAAAGATAATTATGTGGTTATAATTTGAAAACATAAACAACAATGTTAACATAAACAAACATTGCAATGTTAAAGAAATGATACATGAACTTGATATGAGACATAACTGGAGGCACAGATATTTGGAAAATAGATACTTATTGGTACTCAAAAATTTGGAAACAGTAGTAAACTATTAAAATGGGTTTATGCTTCAAGAACAGATGTAAGGTATGCGCACAACAAATCTAGCCAAACTCGCGGTCAACATTTCTCAATATACTTCAAATCCAGAGCAAAAAGAATATCTTAATAATGGATTGAACTAGTATTCATTATCATGAAAATCTTATTATTCGGAGCTATTTATATCCATATCTTCCTAATTTTACGTTTGATACCACTACGTACAACCCCTCACTATGGTGACTGGTGCAGCAACTGATTCTGACTAACGAGTCATTACAGTTATTTCTACTGAATTTGTAACAAGTATATGCTACTTTAAGAGTAAGTTCTGCGCAGTATCTTCAATCACTTTTTCTCAGGCATTTTCCCACTTTGTCTTTCGATAACTCAAAGTTTTAGCACAATCTTTCAGTTCAGCAAGTTAGTGTTGGAAGAACTAACTGGTACAATGGCCGAACGTTATTAATACATTGAGCTGATTTACCATATGTAGACATGTTCATTAACAGAACTCATCACCTTTAGATGAATGGTAGTAGTCATTTTGCAGACATTCATGACATGAAGCCTTGTTGGTCAATCATTACCTGTAGATGTGAAGATTTTGCTCTTCATTTGTCTGTTGTCTTATAACCTACATGACACAAACCACAATACAAATAGCCGCAGAAAACGCCATACAACACTCCATTTAACTTCTTTGGCCTTCAATTACAATCGCATTGTGTCGCTCAAGACCAGGAAACTCTCCTTTTTGGGGGATTGTTCTCTATCTGCGTAACCTCTTTAATTTTTGCATGAAAGCGATTCGATAATACATCATTCAGCCTCGCTAAACTGGCCAGTATCCGCTGGATTTGAAGGCTGTCGTTTCATGCCTCAGATCCTGATTTTCGATCGGCGTCAACAGTCGCAGAGAAACTTTATTTAAGCGCTGCTACTGACGGATGAGAATCAAATGTTATATATCTTCGTCGAATATGTTCTACTACCTTTCATCTAAACATTTTCACGGCTGTTGTTCTTTCGATATTTTTCTTTTTGAAACTGTCAGTATGGTTCCCCGGAGCAGTCGCCAGCACAGTAACATACGTGGTAATGTTGTGACTCACGTTACGCTGAAAAAATGGACGCACGTGCCAATTTCGTAGGTTTACCTTCGTCACGCTGCATGCAGCATCAATCATGAAACCAATCAGTCAGCAACTGGTGACAGCTCAGCCGTGATGGCAAGATGAAACAACTCTGTCGAGAGCGGAGCATCGTGCGGCGCTGTAGACGCCAGATCCCCGCCTGCTGGCATCTGGGGTATCTTGGCTGTGGAACAATAATCGACATCGGAAAGAACGCGGTGTCGATACGCGATATGAACGTACTTCCAGAAAACGAAGAAGAACTGACTTCATCGCTGCGTACTGGGTCATTCAACCGGCCAAACGTGAGCTACCTGTATGGTCATGTCAGAAAGCGAAATCGATCCGCTGTTTCAGGCTGGTAATGACTTTTAATATATTAATGGAGTAATTCATCGGTACGATCGCGATGTAACGTGAACGACGAATAAACCTGATGTAACGTAACGACATAATATTTACGAAAAATTGAGCTCCAGGCGGACATTTCACTGCACCAAATTCCCCAGATTTGTGCTGCTGTAACTGACAATCAGCGGAAAATGTCAAGAAGCCGCTCCTTCTTCCGCGCCGAACTGACCGTGAACGTCGTTGGAAGATAGCTGAATCGTGTGATATCAAGCCAAACCGCCAGCTAAATCCCGACTAGAAGAATTTTTGGAGTCTCAAATATTGGCGTGTCGCGAAAATCATTATATAAAACGAAGAAGCAGCTGTCTTCTATACGTCATCATGTATTCAGTTAACTGCCGGGAAGACTACTCGTAGAATTTTGTTTGCAAGTAAGCAAATATATGGTATCTGAAACGCGCTAACATCGAAGATAAGTCCATTTTGAAAACGTTAGGGCCTATATCTTGGCTTTATGTTTGTATATCTGTGATTAGTAGACACACAGTGCTACAAGCTATGAACAAAATTTCACAACCATGGCTTTCACTGGAAACTGAAGAGCTGTGGTACGGCCAACTCACTCAACAACCTAGACCGCCGATCGAACAGCAGCCTGCTGTAATGTAACATCGTTAAGATGAAGCGATTTGTGCGATGATATTTTAATATACTACTATTGTTTTTCTGTGTGAACTCCGTTGAAGATAAATATTTCCTTCTATGTTTCCCGGAATGATGACAAATGTACTGTGTGACAATATGTCCATAAGAAAAGTAATGTGATTATAATCAATGATGTAAATTTAAATCGCGCGAGTGTAGTTGATGTCAGCTGAGACTACTTTGAGATGCAATTTCAGCTTTGCTTGAATATTCGCAAGTATGTGTGTTGGGACTGACAGATTCGCCGGAAACATCAACCTCTGGATGTAACAGCTGCAAGTAAGAGATATTTCAGCAAATTTCATGCAAATATTATTACCTACTGGAATTTTCAGTATTTTCACGCCATGAAGTTTCGATAGGTGTAGTGTATTTATTAATAGATTTAAAGGTCCTGGAATCCAGCACCACGCATGGCTCCTTTTTGTTTATTTTCTTCGTTCGTTTTATTCCTCTGCTCAACTGGATTCGTCATCGCGGCAATGTCAAAACTTGATAAACCGAGCAATATATAGCGTGGAATATGGCACTGCCGTAACGTGGGAGATACTCGTCGTCCTTTGCCGTGATCCGCTGCGATCTCAGGGTCACCCTTCTCCTAGAGACGTCGAGGCCACCACCGGCCTTCGAGAACACGTCTCTACCCACGCTTGCCATCTGCACCTACAACACCAGCTCGGCCTCTGATCCGACCTTCTTTCACCGCAGTACTAAACCTGCAGCACCACTTATTATCCTTCCTCGGGCTGCCCAGACCACTTTGAGATGATATTCCTTGAATAAACTCAGGCTCAATCGGTCAAATGCTGTGCCTTCTTCCAGCGGCGAGCGTCTTCTGTAATCAAACAGGAAGAACTGGCCTTCTTGATCCCAGAAAACTTTCCCGGGAAAGTGGTTCAGGTGGCATAGCGTCAGCAGTGGATCAGCAGTCACCAGAATTGATCGTACTTCACCGTCTCCAGCTGCCGGATCCTCCCCGCGATCGCTCGCCGTGCCGGGATATCCTCCAGACTCCCGCCCATGTAATTGAAACCAGTGGTCCATGGTGCCAGCGTGCCTGTATAATGCCGCCCGTTCGAATCTCTTCTTCAGCTGGTTGACAGCTTCCGTGGGGCATTATCGCTGAGAAAATTCGGCGAAACACCTATGATACGAAACGTCGAACTGCTAGCACGCGGGATTCAGTAGACATGCGCTATACTACATTATCGGCCACAATGAAGCCTAATTAGCCTAATGAAACGATGAAACGCTCTTCTGATGTCTACCATCGTAAATATGAGTGGAAAATTGCAATAAACATCAACATTAAATGTCAGCGTCCTACAATAAAGCGCAGGTTCAACTACATACTACACTTTTGACGTTTGGCTTTGGTGTGCAACGGCAGACCAACTCTGCGGACTTGTACAGCAGCCCTTCTCTTGTACTCCCGATTCTGGTTGTCATAAAGATGAATTCTTTGCAATCTTTCTCCGCCTTTTCAAACGCGGTATGCCATCCATGTATCTGGAGGCTCAGTAAGCCAGACTCTGTTTCCGATCCGTTTGTCGTCGTCAGAAACAGCATGCGATAACAAACGCTCTTCTGACTCGGTACTGCCCGGGTGTCAATAATACTGGACTAGCACAGGTCAAATCTGGCTCAGTTAGTCAAATCCTCCAACGTGAAACTCGCAATTGAACCCAGTTCCGAAATTGATTGTGTGCGGCCGTAGATACTCCAGCCAAACCGGCCTTAACTGTGGAGTTGGCCTTAGCCTCCGCATCGAATTTCAGTGGAGCTACATGATTTCAGGTTGTCAGGCCGTGTGAGCTTCGATGTATCTTCAATTGATGTTGCGGCGTTGCGTCGACGGATATGTAGGCTCACTGGCTCGTGTCTGGCAGATTGTGGCGTTTCACAGCTCGCGTCCATAAATTGCCATTCTTCGCTCGGGTTAAACTCGTTCCGCGTGATATTCCCAGTCGATGAAAATGCAATGGTCAGTACTGCAGCAACTGCATCCTCAAAATTGGCTATGACCTTCGTCCGCGAAGACACGCTGCAGCTGGCGATGATTCTCCATGCAACGTTGCCTGGAAGGGTATCGAAGGCACCGCTATCTGTTTTCCCTACATGGCAACAAGAGCAGTAGGTGTACGTGTTCAAATAGTTCAGATACAAGTTTTCATCATTGCAGCAGGTATGCGCCATGTACGTATTCTGCATTGAAGTAGTTGTCGGCTGGCATCATTCGCACGCTACCGGAATGTGCGCGGCGATGACATTCTGTTAGTTGTTGATTTGTTACGCGCTTGATGACAGCGCGTCGGGACCGTAGTGGGCGTTTTGAACGGCGAGCGACCAGCGTCAGAACGAAGATCGACACGGGGTCAGCAATGCCGCCACCGGCATTGCCGGGCCGTCATCGACCGATTCCGTCTATCGGCGTCCGCCCGGCCGCAGATGTCAGCTGAGAGTTCCAGGTCGGTCAGCGCAAAGAAGGACGCTCGATCGGAAGACGGCAGCGATCTCAACGGCGTCCAGTGGAACCGCTTCTGCCATGCCTCGCCGGAGCCTTGGTTTCGGGCCTTACAAAAACGTAAGGATCCAGCGTGGCGCTGGAGAACTACAGGCAAGCGGTTGGATCGAGCTGGAAGAGTCTCTCGGCAGCTGTCAGGGATTTTTCGGACAGCTATTCGTGCTGCGGCAATATCAATATGCAAAATGGCAGTGTAGGTAAATCGAAGAACGTACATTCCTAATATAAACATCCCCGGATTCCAAAGTGCCTGCGTCAAATGTAAATTAAATATAAACGTGGTAAGCTACCGCCCAGGTGTTTATAGAAAAACTGTCAGCATCAGCCTGGCGTACTGCAAGGCTGAGGTTTTGGAAAGATTTGTTACCCCCATTGAAACACGGCGATGAGCTACATCCACGAGACAGTACTAGCCCATACGGCAAATGTGGTCAAGCCTAGTGTCGGGACCCAGCCGGCTTTCTCGTTTCGCTAATGGCCTCCAGACAGACAGATCCTCTCGACACATTTGGTCACATATGATGGCGAGGAAACTGAGCAATGCAAGTCAGCTTGCTGGACTCGATTTCAAGACGAGCAATTCTCAAAGATGCAAAGGACGAAAATGCTTATGCAGTCCGTGCGTGCCGCCTGACGTTCAGAAATGTTGATCAGGAAATGCGAAAGATATTCCAGAGAATGTTGTAAACGTTCCTTGTAAACATAGCTTTCAACATAAATCCAAAGATAAAGAAAACGTATTTTCATTTTTAACAAATTTTGAAGTGTATCCCGAAACAGTAATTTGCCGTGTAAGAAATTCAGCCATGTGATGACGAAGACATCTATACTGCATCCTCGTCTCCGTTATTTAAGTTCTGCTGCCAAACTTTGACAGACAGCCTGTTCTAGCATCAACGACAACATGAAATATCGCAATCTTGCAAAGGCACAATGTTTTGGTTACCTTCACGGAATACTGATGGCTCTTGTGTATTTGTTAGATGAAGATGGCCCAGCCAAACTTGCTTGGGCTGAATGAGCCTTGAACTGTATCCTCAGTCTGTCCTCGGCCCGCAATGATGAAGTTTTTCCTTCATGATGGCTGTGTTAACTCACATTCAATATATTTGAACGTTTAGCTTCCGCCTCAGTGTCGAGACGTCATTTCTGGGCTTGGCCCAAGGTAGGTCTACTCAACAGATTTAATTCTGCTGTTGCTAACTCCAATATGGACAGTATGTACCGAAGTCTTCAGCATTCCAGTGGAGCCCACAGCGTCTGGTTTACTGATTTAAATTGCAACTGCATATTCCTTAGTGTACCCAACGTATCTACATCATCTTCCTCCTTTAGATACGATCCTCAGAAAGCAACCTCGGCCCCTATGAATTCGTTAGACATTCAGTTTCATAAAATTATCCAGTATTGTTTTGAAGAAAACTTAACGAAGTATTTGAATGTAAGTGAATTAGGGTAGGATGTTCATTCTGAAGGAACTTCAGAATTAGATATATGACAAACGTCAGATGAAACACAAATATCCATTCTATTGACAGCTTCGTAAGATACCGAACACGATCAACATTCGTTGCGAAAACAAATAAATCCCAATGGATTCAAGTCGATCTAGTACTGATACATCTTCCAGAGATGGCTGTAGCGGGATTTTTATCTGGCGAAATTTTAATCACAAAACAGATGGCCTTTCCAGCGTATGAAGAATTGCATGGTCTTAGTTCTAGTATCGGTGGATGGCAGAAACGATAATTGGTATGAACTGCAACAAATGGTATAAATGTCCCCATTTGGGATTCATCACAATCAATTGTAATAACTTGCGTAAGGGAGACTTAATGCATGCTGCTTAGTGGCTGCATTCGATGGCGTGAAGTTGATCGTGTTTCGACAACTAAGAAGAAGACGTTTCCGTTATGTTTTGCCGTCGGCAGCTCAATGCTGTACTCGCGTTGTTTCTGTCCTGTTAAAACATGTCGCTGATGCAGGTCTGGAGTCCGTTTCAACCGCTCATTAAGTTGTAAAACATTCTTTGATCGTCAATGTCGCCAAATCCCAGAAGAAGTTCTGGTGATTAACGCTAGGAGACTTCTTGGCTTTGTCTGGTCTGCAATCAAGCTAAGAACAGACGTTTGCAGATGCGTTACTATCTTCATGAAAATAACTCGCCGAGAATTTCAGTTACAGAGATGACTTGTTCGTCACTAATTCCCATCGCGGTGCTATCAGTTTGCCGGGGTCATGTCGTATGAACTGCAAATCCGCCAGGATTTTTTTAGCGTCGCTAAACTACGTTGTCAACGTACGTACCTTTCTGTTGAGCTTGTCCGTGAACGCTCTGTCATCATTTGATCAATGGATTTTTGTTTGTGCGCGGCAACATGATTTTGTCTTTTTCTTTGCTGTAATTTGTAAATAGTGTTTTCACTTACTACTCTCCGCATGACAACGAAAACATGATAACAGTAAAAGTCAACTTTTAAGCGTGGACAGGCATCATTCAACTAATGGCTACCTTGTATCATTCGTTTGAAATAAAATTGAACTGGATGGATAAAATTTATGATAATCAGGGAAGATGGATTTTTAGCAAATCTGGAAGGGATTGGTGCTGTCGGGATCTCGACAGGAATGCTAGAAGTGTCTGGAAAATCCTGAAAATCAGGAACATTGGCATCGTAACAGTGTAGTTAATTTGCACCTCGATGATCCCAAACCACTCGATGGTTGCTTTGCGCTGGCTTTGCGGTGGATCTAGCCGGTAGACACGCTGGATCGTGGTCGCTCTCCATTTCCTCTGCGCACTCGGACGCCTCGTTATTACTTATCGCCGGCGTATCATCTTTTCGTGACGCTCTTCGATATCATCGAGCGCCATGCATATCCTCACGCGCCTGAAACGATCAGAGACGAGCATGCTGGTATCTTTCCCCGGAGTTCACGCACTCGAACAAGGTGAAGAGTAATATTTGGCAAATCCTCAGATGCTTCCGTGAAACATCCGTCCGGAGGAGACACCTCTCCGTGCTCACCCAAACTGAAATGATCCGTTCTATTCTCCATTGTTCACTGCTTTATGCCAGCAGCAATTATTAATTCTATAAACAATGGCTCCTCCGCTGATAGCATTCGATAATCCTCAGGTGATATATCAGGAAGCCAGATATAACTATACTCCGGCGGAATTAACAGACGCTGGCCGTAGTCGGAACACCCTGTTTAGCTTCTCGCGCGCACGCTCAGTTCTCAGCGCCGCATATAACAGAGGGAGCTCAATAGCTCAGGTGGAACATACACTCACCGGAAGTCGCGTCTTCGCGGTCTCGATTACCGAAGTTCATTATGATCCTCGCTGCGATGATCCTTTGACATGGTCGCTTTAAAATTCAAGCGTCAACGGAACTGCTTTGCGGTGTAATATGCCTCCCCTAATGTACATTTATTTGCAAATGAAATAAAAGTATTCTGCAATGCCGCAGTCAGAATCACAATCAACTGCAGCCAATTATGACAGGATGTGTTGGAAGCCGTTTATATTTGCTGCAGTCATCCACACATTCGTGGAATCAACCGCCTCCGCCGTCTGAATCTCGACGCTCTTTGAAGTCATAATTTATCGTTAGGGCGACATTATCTTCGTCAACGCTCTCAGCTCCATTTTAGCCTTCAGCGTTAATAGTCCATCATTGCGTTCCAGAGCAGAGCGATGGGCTGAGCATCAGCTATGGCACCCGCCGTGATGCTGCCCCAACTCCGTTTCTTCTTCGGTTTCATCCTACAAATAACACCTAGCAGTTCGTAGGAAACAAGTGGTCAAGCTTCGCCAAGGATCGCTTGTATTCTATTCAGACTGGTTCAAAATAAGCAATCAAATGTGCGAATATAGCTTTAGGAATTGACAATTCGATCAGTTGATCCTGAGATTATAAAATTTGATTTTGTTCGTTATTCATCATTGAATACATGTCTTCACGAAACAAAGAAGCAACAGCTGTAGATCTAAGTTTTTGAAGCTTAAGGTTAGTTTGGATGACCTTAAATATCCCAAGTTGCTGGCAATATACTACCTGTTGACCCTACACTTATTCAATTAATATCGTTCAATGCATATTGCCCTTGTAGACTCAAACTGCTACAACTGGCTATATCTTATGTTCTGAGCCTCAAGGACGGCTGGATAACCTAGATTATTCCAGTTATCTTCTGATATTTTACATTCAGAAGAATATTCAGCAAAAAACACAGTTACTACATGGAGCCTAAAGTTCTCAACTCGAAAGGACGTTTGCATCACCTAAATTTATCACAGAAAATTTAGAAGACTGTTGATCTTTCAAATTTGGTTAAATTGTTTTATGGCCTTATATGGTCATAACGACTACTATTACAGATCCTAATTTCCAGACTATTTTATTTTGGATTACCAAGACATCCCAGAATATACAGAAATTATTTAACGTTCCACCAATGAGATAAGAATAAATTTGTATGCATATGCACCCATATTCTAAAGCCAAAACGTTACATACTGATGGATTTTTTTTCTATAGCTTTTTCATATTAAAGTTCTAGATCTGTATGCCTTAAATAGGATGTTCGTCAGATAG
>JASCZW010007550.1:0-64099 GCA_034211315.2 Aedes japonicus | reverse complement strand
CGTCCTTTCTATTGAGGAATCCAACTTGAAAAAGAAGAAGAAGACACCGAGTGGTGATAAATCTGACAGCTTCCATGTTAAAGTATAGGACGAAACTTTAAAATGCTTCTAAAAAATTCAAATGAAGTTCTAATTAAAAGCGGTTTGTAGTATGATGTAAGAAAAAATCCAAAACTTCTCAATAAAGACATTTTCAGCAAAATAAAATAAAATAAAATAATGCCCCTATGTGCGGTTTTGGATTTTTCTTACATCATACAACAAACTGCTTTTAATTAGAATTTCATTTGAATTTTCTAGAAGCATTTTAAAAGTTTCGTCCTATACTTTAACATGGGAGTTGTCAGATTTATCACCACTCGGTGTCTTCTTCTTCTTTTTTCAAGTTGGATTCCTCAATAGAAAGGACGTTGTAATGCACGTAGAGCAACAAACTCGTTTGCTCGGCGGTCGCGCTCCTATAAAACACGAGAGCAGTAAAGTGCACACCTTTGGGATTTCTCTTTTGCCGAAGGTGAACGATCGCTTCGCACGCTCGCTCTACCGTTCGGGAGGAGCGTGTATTTGTCGGTGCTGAGCAGATGCCAAACACGCACGGCACACCATTCAACTTATGCCGTGCGCGTACACTCATATTTGAGTAAATGTAACTGGGATAGACAAAGCCGACAAATCGAAAACGTCTATCTGATTTGAATCGATGTTATTGATTTATCGACTTGTTAATTCCAGTTACATTCACTCATATTTGAGTGACTCCACTTATGACGAAAGTGAATCAAAAACGACTCATGACTGAGATAAAATGGCTGTGTTTGCATTCCACTTTAACATGATACTTTCTAAATAACAACTTAAATCCAAATCCAATCCTGAGGTTGGTAAATGTAAGGATTATTTTTTCCCCCAAAAAAAGGCACCATAAACTTAATTCTGTTCCGATAGCTTGTTAGTAAACTACCAAGCGTAAACTTCGGGATTTCATCCGGATAAGAGAAAGGTGTGAGAAGCGACGAAGAGCAACATCAGGAAATGTATCCTCTTCCGGTTTATGATGTTACTCCTACCGGAAAAAGATGAATGCCCACCATCGAAGTGGAAGTGGGAATCATGTTCATATAGGAGTGTGCGTAATAGTTTTGATGGTTAGGGCGGATGTTGAACCTAGGTGAGTGTTTCGGGTAGAAAACTTTATGGTTCGTGGGAAGCTTACCAAATGGAAATCTTCACGGATTAATGACAGTCATTATTGTGTAAAATTAACACTTGGGCTGATAGTTCGCTTGGGAACGATACGGAACATCACCATTCGGGTAGGCGTTGTATAAAATTCAATTGAATGTTCAAAAAAGCAACGACATTATATTTACAACCCATAATGTGCTGTTTATTTTTAGTATCCTTGGTCTTGTTTAAGAATTTATAAACAGCCGAATTTACATGAGCACCAAGTATGTCTAATTAATTATCCTTAAACATAAAGGAACTGACTACCGGGCGGAACATCCTTTCTTCGAATCATCCAAACATCCCACTTCCCACATTTTGCTGCAGGTCAGCGTTTTCCTTCTTCTTTTGAATAAAGCCAACAACCGTAACAGACGCTGGAAACCTCTTACGTTTACAGTTGCAACCGAAACATCGTGGTAAGCCATGAGAAAGCGTATGTGTTCAGTGGTTAGGTGCACAATTTTCATGTCGTGTAGTTTTTTTTTTCTTTTTCTGTGCAAAAAAAAACGGAGAACTATTTCTAAACCCTTTTCCCCGTCGGAGGAAACCATTGTTCATAAAACAAAACGCGCAACTATTTTATTTCCTAGCGAGTCCGAAGCGAGCCCTGTATGGAAAAGCTGGATTCATTTAAATATGATGGATACACTACGCTCTGCCGACATGTTAATATTTTAAAATGTGTGGAAAACTATTTCGTTTTGTACCGTCTTCATCCTTCGCCGGATTGCTTTGGTTTCAATAGCTTGCGTCCTTGTTGTGGCTGTGTAAAATGTTCCAGCAGTTCCCGGTCGTCCGCACAGAACTTGAAATTTTCACCAGGAAGTGAAATTTATGTCCTGAATGATAAAAATGTCACAGCATACTATTTGGTCTCTTTTTTCCGCTATTCCTTTTCGTTTTCCGATTTCCCACAGAGGAAATGTCCTACTGCACTTGGTTGCTATGCTAAAACGCCGCATACTATGCCCGGTGATGGAGTACCCCAGTGACATACTGTGTGCCTGGGTCCCGAGAGTCTGGCGGCGCATCATTGGACCGACGATGGACGAACTCGAACAGACGGCAAAATAGTTGGTTGAAAAGAGTGTGTAGTTGTTGTAGCAATTATCGTAAATTGTCGAGTGTCGAGGAGACAGCGAAACATCGGAGATTTATTCCGCGATAATTTCCACCCGGAACTGGGGAGGACATTTGTGCAATGCTGAGTGAGTTAATAGGAGGTTCATTTTTTTTCTCGGAATTCTTCGGCAAAATCCAATCGATGCAGTAGAATATTTCAGTGGGAATAATTTGAAAATGAGAGCAACATTCGAATTATTTTGAATTCTATATAACTACTTGCATTAAGTATAAATACTTCTTGAAAGTACTTCAAACACATAGTCAGTGGTCACAAAACATGAAAACTACAAGGGGCAATACTAGAAAGTGTGAGATGTTAAGAGGTAAAAAATGCAGAATTTGGGAAATAGTATATATACGGCAGGCGGCTATGGTTTTCTTGCAGTATTTGTACATGACACTGAAGAAGTCTGCACATTGTAGACGAAATACGCTTATCTGTCAAAATAAGCAATAAAAATGATTGAAATTAAATAGACATTACTAATCATTCTTCTCATTTTCTAGTTCCAAGGACAGACCTACGGGGTTGTGTGAACTGCTGACGTAGAACTTGCAGTTGCGTTTAAAGCTATGTCCATTTAGAATCCAGAATAATAAAATAAGCTGTATCTCGGTAACGGATTGACGTACGCATAAGTTTAATACATCAAAACACAGGTAATTCACTGTACTTTATATCAATTATTTCTCTTTGTTTCAAATGAAAATTCGCACTTTCTTGTCTATTCCTCCCATCAAACGCACACCTCCGGAGTCAACTTCCTTGGCGTATTTGTTCCACATTTTGGTTATCTGAGTCGCGTCCCGAGCCGTTTTTCCACTTTTCTTAAGCTTCCGCTTCATTATTGCCCAAAACCTCTCGATGGGCTGAAACTGCGGGCAGTTGGGTGGATTTATATTTTTATCGATGAAATCTACGTTATTATCGCGGTACCACTGGATGACTTCCCGGCTGCAGTGGCAACTCGCCAAATCTGGCCAAAACTTCACGGGACTTTTGTGGGTTTTAATGAAAGGTATTTCGCGATTATTGAGGCATTCTTCTCTGAACAGCTTTGAGTCCATAGTCTTAGTAGTCCCGAACACATTGGTCTTTGATCTGCAGCTGCATATCCCTTTCCAAATCATCAGTTTTTTTGGCAAATTTGTCCATAAAAGCAAACTTAAACTTCCTCGTGCCGTCGCCATGTAGAATTTTTGGCCAGGAAGCTGTCCGAAATCCATTTTGACGTACACAGAAAAAAAATAATTAATTTTAACAAGCGCGTAAAATTTCCACTCGTGTAATTCCAAGCCAAAGGAGCGTAAACAACGATATTGTTTGCAATCTTTCATACAACAGGCGTTATCTGGCTTATATTTACATGAAATATCCCATTATTTTCTGCCAAATCTAGCATTCCCTTTATGTGCATTAGATAACGCAGAAAATTCAGTGTTTCTTTTTATCTGTGTAGGTTTCATCGTCGTTGAGCAGGCATCCCTGATACTTTGCCAAAACCTGCTGGTACAATTTCCGAGCTCGAGTTTTGGTGACGATACTTGGCTTCAACGTTCTGTATGGGTGCTTGCTGGCTCGATAAGAACGATATCCTGCTCGCAAACGAATTCTTTGAACGGTACTGCGAGCAGCAGCGTATTTTTGTGCGATTTCATTATCTGATAGTCCAGGGTCTGCTCTGACGGTTCTCAACACCTTCTGGTTCAGCTTGCGGTCATATGTTCCACTACGACGCTTACCTTGAGGCACTCGCTCCCTGAAACGTTTAAGCACATCATACACGGTTGATTTTGCGATTTTTTTTGCGAACAACGTTGGATTATCAACGTGGGTGTGTCGAATTTTCACTACACGAAACATCGTGAAATTTATACCAAAGAAAGTGGGCGCCTAGGTAAACAAACAAAAGAATTCTTGCACCAGTCACATTCCGTGCCGCTGCAACACAATAAGTGATTCCAGATTCTAACTGGACAGAACTTTACATGCCTTCAGCCGACCCTGAACGATAACTGTGTCAAGCTCAAGCTATCGCCAGAATAGTAAAAGAGGGCTTAGAAAGGAGGTCAAAATGATCCCATCTAAACAAATTATGTATTATACATGGTGTTGTTCCTTACTAAGAACATTTTAGGAGATGAAAGATCGTCATATTTAATAAAAAAAACCATCTACATATTTGATTCAATCTGCTTTAAAAAAAATTCAAATGTACAACATTAACAAAATGTCCTGTTTTCAAGTATACTATGTTAACAAAATAATTCACTACCCATTTTTTCAAGCGGCCCTTTTTTGCGCTTGTGGCACCATTAATTAAATACGTGGCAAATTCTAAATGCACACGCTCAAACTAAGCTATTCAACTTTCGTTTTACCTAGCGTAAAATACCAAAAGTAGTCAACAAACAAATAGGAACGAGTCATAAATTTTTTAAGGGGCGATACGGTCAAAATTTGGTCAATATCAACTTGACGTATTTCTTTCAATTTTGCATTTAAAAAACCTGAACACCCCTCATTTTGAAGGTGTGTGTGTGTAGAATGTTGCTCCTTTTTTGATTTTGGAATTCACTCTTCAGTTGTCAAAATGCCGTCCAAGCAAGAAGACCAGCGTATCAAAATTTTGCTCGCGCATCGCGAAAATCCGAGCTACTCGCACGCAAAGTTGGCAAAATCGCTAAAAGTTGCTAAATCAACCGTTACAAATGTAATTAAAGTGTTTGGGGAACGTTTGTCGACAGCCAGGAAGTCTGGATCGGGGGGAAATCGAAAACCGGAAGCCGCTGAGACGACAAAGAGAGTTGCCGGTAGTTTCAAGCGAAACCCTAACCTATCTCTCCGAGATGCCGCAAATAAGCTGGGTGTATCGTCTACAACCGTGCATCGAGCAAAAAACGAGCCGGACTATCGACTTACAAGAAGGTAGTGACTCCAAATCGCGATGATAAACAAAATACGACGGCCAAAGCGCGATCCCGGAGGCTGTACACGACGATGCTGACGAAGTTTGACTGCGTGGTAATGGACGACGAAACCTACGTCAAAGCCGACTACAAGCAGCTTCCGGGACAGGAGTTTTATACGGCAAAAGGAAGGGGAAAGGTAGCAGATATTTTCAAGCACACGAAACTGTCTAAGTTCGCAAAGAAATATCTGGTTTGGCAAGCCATCTGTACCTGTGGCTTGAAAAGCAGCATTTTCATAGCTTCCGGGACTGTCAACCAAGAAATTTACGCGAAAGAGTGTTTGAATAACCGTCTGCTGCCTTTCCTGAAGAAACACGGTTGTTCCGTACTGTTTTGGCCGGATTTGGCATCTTGCCATTACGGTAAAAAGGCCATGGAGTGGTACGCCGCCAACAACGTGCAGGTGGTTCCCAAGGACAAGAACCCTCCCAACACGCCAGAGCTCCGCCCAATTGAGAAATACTGGGCTATTGTCAAGCGGAACCTAAAGAAGACCAAAAAAACTGCTAAGGACGAGCAGCAGTTCAAGGCAAACTGGCTTTCTGCGGCGAAGAAGGTGGACAAGGTGGCTGTACAAAATCTGATGGCAGGGGTCAAGCGTAAGGCCCGGCAATTCGGATTTGGAAAAGCGGAAGCCTAACTGAATATTTTTCCTGAATTTTATACTAATTGAACTAGAAAAAGAAATTTAATTTGATTTTTTAAATAAACGATTTCACCGATTTACACGCGTTTTCCCTTGACCAAATTTTGACCGTATCACCCTTTAATATTGGTCGCTGCAGCCGCACGACTGTTAGCGCAGCAATATCTTGAATGAGACGTTCAGCATGCAACTCAAAATGACTTGGATCGACAACGAATGGCACGGGCTCGACCGATGTTTGGTCAAGAAGAGAGAGCAGGTCGAAATACAAGCGATAGAGTTAGAAAGAAGCGTAATCGGGAATTATCAGAAAGATCTGGTGACAATCGTACCCAAAATAACATCACTAAACGACTATGACAGCAAACCTACATTCTGCAAAATCTTCAACGTGCTGCATTTCAATATGATCCTTTGGTTAATTTCAGTGCGGATATATCAGTCGCCATTGAATCAATGAGTGAAGTTTGTTCTCATTGTAATGCATTGTAGCTCCCAAATGAAACACCAAATGAATTGTGTTGTGCAAGTGGCAAAGTTAAAGTAACGCCACTAAATCCACCACCAGCGTTTGCGCTCATTGGTGTCTGGATCAGGAAGTGATTCTAAACATATTCTGCAGAACATCCAGAGTTATAATGGTTGTTTTCAAATGATTTCGTTTGGGGCAACGAACATAATAAGAAAACAGTTCATGCCAACACATATGGTAATATCTATAATGTTCTATAAGTTTTCTTGGACATTAAACCTTACCTTACAGCAACACATTTCGATAAAATCATCACATAAAAGTAAGAAATTAACTCTAAATAAATGGAATTAAAACTAATTGCAAATAAATTTTTTCATTTATAACTCCTTCTCCAATTTTCCATTAAGTAATTATGGGCAGGACAACGTCTGCCGGGCCAGCTAGTATATATATAAAAATGAATGTTTGTTTGTTAGTGACGCTAAAACTCGACAACAGCTGAACCAATCTTGACAGTGTCTTCGGATGATTTGTTCCTTTTTATCCAACAAAGGTTTAAAGGAAAAGAAAAGTTGGAAAACATTTAAGGAAAAGTCGGAAAACTGAAAAAGAAAACAAGGCATTTTTCCATTATAAAAATCAAATTTCGTTTGTATAAATCAAATGTTGTTTGTCAAAAATGTAGAAAAATTACAAATAAATGATTTTGAATACAATAAATTCAAATTTCTTCACCTTTAAACTTAGCAAAGAAATACCCCCTTCAAGAAATACCCAATTTTCAACAATTAGTTAATAGAACTTTTTTTAATTCAGATGCCAGTGCGAAATTGTCACATTTAAAATGCACAAAATGTTGCTTTTTTGGAAAGTTTGTTCATGATATCTTACAGCACTGTAATCAACTCATGTCGGTCTGGCAAGACATCATACAAAAATCAACAAATTTTCATGCGTTTGAACTTAAAAAAAAACAACTTCAGTATCCTTACATAATACACCAATTAAAATGGCCAATTGATCACAGATTATCAACAATTTGAAATGACTGCCGATTTTCATACTTTTAAAAGCCAAAATTGAAAATATCCAAGCTCTCCAGTATGACAATTGACTGTCACTTTCAGATTGACAATGAAGGACATACATGCCATTTAAAAAAAAGCGATGTTAATATTGTGTTAATCGATTATGAAGATATTGCAGGCGATAAATTAATATTAGACGGAACGAAGTCCGTTGGGTCAGCTAGTACGATATACAGTTAAGTCAAAATTAAACTTGAATATATCAAGTCAATCGTAAAAAAAAGAGTTGTAGTTTTCCTACTGGGAGTTTCCGATATATCGATCGTTTCAAACATAGCTTGAATCGTGGGTTATTGTGTACCATCCGAACATTTATCTTCAACGGTCAGCCATTATTTAAAATTCGCACAAATTACAGTTACACAACTGGAAAAAAATCCCCGTTTTCTGATATAAAGGGTGTTTCGATCAAAATTTGGTCAACTTAAACTTAACGCATTTCCTTTCATCGTGCATTAAAAAAAACTATCACACCTCTCATTTGGAAGATGTGTGCGTGTAACATCATGCCTCTATTTGGGATTAGCATTTCAGTTATCAAAATGTCGTCGAAGGAAAAGAAGCAACGCATCAAAATTTTGCACGTGCATGGCGAACATCCAAACTACTCTCACTCCAACTTTGCGAAATTGTTGAATGTGGCTGAATCAACTGTTATCAGCGTATAAAAGTGTTCGGTGAACGTTTGTCAACAGCCAGGAAAGCTGAATCGGGGGAAATCGAAAGCCAGAGGCCACAGCGACGACCAAAAGAGTTGCCCACTGTTCCGAAATGTCGCAAAGAAGCTGGGAGTGGCGCCTTCAACCGTGGATGGAGTTAAAAATTTAGCTGGACTGTCGACTTACAAGAAAGCGGTGACTCCAAATCGTGATGATAAACAAAACACGTTGGCCGAAGCACGATCACGAAAATTGTACACGACGATGCTGACGAAGTTTGATTGCGTGGTACAAGAAGATGAAACTTACGTCAAGGCAGACTTTAAACAGCTTCCTGGACAATAATTTTACACGGCAACCGGACGGGAAAGGTGGCAGATATTTTCAAGCACATTGAACTGTCATAGTTCGCGAAGAAATATCTGGTGTGGCAGGCCATCTGTACCTGTGGCTTGAAGAGCAACGTTTACATTGCGACCGGAATCGTCAACCAGGAAATTTATCTGAGCGAGTGCCTACAAAAACGGCTACTGCCTTTCCTGAAGCGACACAATTGTTCCGTTCTATTTTGGCCGGATTTGGCATCTTGCCATTACGGAAAAAGGCCATGGAGTGGTATGCTGCCAACAACGTTCAAGTGGTGCCCAAGAAGAGGAACCATCCCAACATGCCCGAGCTCCGCCCATTCGACCAATATTGGGCCATCGTCAAGCGGAACTTTAAGAAGACTCAAAAAACTGTTGTCAGCGAGAAACAGTTCAAGGCAAACTGGCGTTCTGCGGCGAATAAAGTTGACAAGGACACTGTACAAAATCTTACGGTAGGAGTTAAACGAAGGACCCGGCAATTCTAATTCGGTAAAAAAGAAGCCTAGCTGAATATTTGAACTTGAAAAAGAAAAAGCATTTGACTTATTAATAAAAATTTTGATCAACTCACACACATTATTGTTTGACCAAATTTTGATCGGAAAACTCTTTATGTGATATGTGACAAAGCACCATCGGACACAAACAGGCTTTAAGGCTGGAATAGTGAATCTCTGTAACCAATAATCAAATTCCTTAAAAAGTTGTTTATTACAAATAAGAATCTCTTCAAATTGAGCTTATTCTTCTTAAACAAAAACCAATATAAACTTTCTCACTGTCTTCTGTTTCATGTTCATCGTATTTGGCAATCATGACTGGCACTGGCGTCCACCGAATCGATTCATGCAATATTGATTTTCAACGACCCAAAGAAGGATAACCCAGCGAGACGGAGATTTCATTATCGCTTTTACCTAGTTTGCCCCCCCCCCCCCCTACTCCGACCGAAACACCCGCTGTTCACAGTAGGTAGAGGTACGTATGCTTCCATCAGGACTTTAGCAAATTAATGCAAATTTATTCAAACAGTGCCCGAACCCCCCTCTTCCCGCCTCCACCCCCTCCCCTTTCGAACCGATGACTCTTGACTCTTGGAATGAATCGATCTGGAGCAAGAAAAGAAAATCAAAAGGAACTCTTTGCCTTCATTGTGTCCCTCCCCACACCATGGTGGGTATTTGGAAAAATTGAATCTGATAGCCCGATAATACTTTGACGATTGCTAACCCCGGCGAGGGGGGGGGGCTTAAATAAAAAATAAGAGCCCTAGTCGAACGAAAACAAAACCCCGGAACTGAAAGGAGGAAAAATCAGTTGTCGACTATTAGTCAATGCAAATGAGCCTTTTCTGCTGGCTCCTCGACTTGTCTGATGATGCTCGCGATGCGGAATAAACGCTAATGGGCCTCATCGTTTTTCTCTGCTTTGTTTTCCTCTTTTTTTCTATTCTGCGTTCATCAGTCGAATCAATCAATTTGCAAGTTTTCACTCGAACGGAGAACTCAAGAATCACAATCACTTATGCAATCGTCTTCGTCGTCAGAGTTCCTCGATGGAAAGCCTGGCAGAGAAGTTTTGCGAGCGAAAACATATCCTTCCACATGATTTACACGACAGTTGATATGACAAATGTGATCCGACGAGAAAATTCCTGGCAAATCAGGCGACAAAGCATATTCCCACTGTCGGACAGGGGTGTAAGTGGGACAGTGCGAAGCATTTTCCATTTGAGAAATGAAGGGAAAGCATTTTTCTGACTGATAAGCATTTTGTCTCTGCCCCATGGTGGGATCCTGGCTCCGTTTCCGTTTTCCTTTCCGATCACTGCGCGCATTGAGTGAGTTGCCGGTGTTGTTTTTCCCCTTCTTGGATCAACAGCCCTGTTGTTAGCTGTTTCTGCTAAGTTACGACAAATATGGAGAAGACAAACAGGGTCGTAAAACGCAAGTGGAGATCGAAGAAAAAAAACGGCAGCCGACAGACAGTCATCGACAGGGATGAGACATTCGTATGAAATTTTTATGATACGTGTTAAATTTCCCACCTTTTTTTTGCTGCCGCCACATACCATCACTAAAACACTAACACTCTGACGGAACCCGGGAAATGGGGGTTCGATTCTTCTTTTACGATGGGAATTTTACTACTCAAATTTTGTTTTTGACACATTGATGTAGGAATTATCTCAGCATCTGTCGTGATGGGATAAAAGCGGCACTTCCTCCGGAGATTAAACGCAACTTGAAAAGGGTTCAGACAGCTCGTAAACATGTCATTTGGTTTCAGATATATTCGAACCTAATATATTTGATCTTTTTCTCTCTCCTTACGCCAACGCAAGATGTTCTTGGCATATTTTCAACCATATTAAATAACGTTATGATGTAACACACACACTTTCCCACATGTTCATTATTGTTTATCACGCGTAATTCGGCGTAATCCATAATAAACACCGTAATCATTAAATCAACCGCCGACCGATCCCGCTAATGCCCAAAAATCACCCGAAAATCCATTGGTTCGAAGGAGGCGGAATTGGAAGGGGACTGTTGGACATCCCGTGGACCGAGGTTCCGCGGTTCGACGTTTAATTAATTGCTTTTCAGACAGAGCGAGTCAAACTAAATTTATGCTAATGTTTTCCCCCTAATCTACTGTTTAACCAGTTGTCGACTGGATGTTTGGGTATGGCGAAAAATCGGAACGAGGGGTTTCTACCACTAACGCAATACAATAGTTTAGAGGTACCTACATACAGCACATAAAATTGGTACCCACTATTTTTGTTTGCTTTGAAAATCACATTTAATTACAGCGAATTTTTGTTGAATTCTATGGGATTAGTTTTTTTCTACAACGGTTTTGGTTAGTTGCTTCTAGAAAATATAGCAGCAATCATGAGTATCGATGAGTATCGTGATATTAAATTCTTCTAATTGTTCTAAGAGTACAGTGAGGAAAATCGTACAAATGCACAGACGGTTTTGAACCATTTTTATTAAGAAAGATTTACAAATTGTTCAAAGTAGTATTCGTACAGGGTGGGGCAAAAAAAAATGAGTAAATTTATGGAATTTCTTTCAATTAAAATTTCAACTGTCCACATTTAATTTCGGACACCAAAACAATAATACCAAAAAAATTACCCAGAGTAATATCTACATTAGAAACAGTTGATTAAAATGTTAACCCTTCTTTCTGTAAAATTCTTGAACTTTCTGTGATATCCTCACCGTGACGATTCTCGATCTTCTCTTGGAATCATCGGTATCATTAGTTTTCATCTTAGTTCCGAAGAGTTTCCGCTCAACGAGAGCCCAGTACTTCAATATTGGGCGAAGTTCTGGACAGTTTGGTGGATTGGCTGTTTTGGCGCGTATTTAACCGTTTGTACCTTATACCATTCCAGGAAAGATTTCGCATAGTTACACAAGAGGCCAAATTAGGCCAAAACAGAGCTGGAGAGTCGTGGCTTCTGATAAACGGTAGCAACCGCTTTTGCAGACATTATCTTTATTACTTAGAGACAAAACATATAAATTTTCGACCACAATTATAAGTGGCCTGCCAAATCAAATACTTCTTCGGGGATTTAGACACCTTCTTTGTTCGGAAATGTTCAGCAACGGCGTTCCTTTGCATTGTGGAATAAAAAACCAGACCCAGAAGCTGTTTGAATTTTTTCAAGTACGTATGTTTTGTCGTTCATTATGATACAAGAAAATGTTCGCAAAAAATTATGTAAAGCTCGTTACTTGACTTTATGTAGTGAAATTTTGCTAGTCATCACGGTTGGGCATCTTTTCACTTTGTGCTCCTTCAGCCACTGCTTCACTTTTTGTATGTATGATTTCGACTTCCGAACATTGCTAGCCGAATCTCGCACAAAAAAATTGGTCAATATCAACTTGACGTATTTCTTTCAATTTTGCATTTAAAAAACCTGAACACCCCTCATTTTGAAGGTGTGTGTGTGTGTAGAATGTTGCTCCTATTTTGATTTTGGAATTCACTCTTCGGTTGTCAAAATGCTGTCCAAGCAAGAAGAGCAGCGTATCAAAATTTTGCTCGCGCATCGCGAAAATCCGAGCTACTCGCACGCAAAGTTGGCAAAATCGCTAAAAATTGCTTAATCAACCGTTACAAATGTAATTAAAGTGTTTGGGGAACGTTTGTCGACAGCCAGGAAGTCTGGATCGGGGGGAAATCGAAAACCGGAAGCCGCTGAGACGACAAAGAGAGTTGCCGGTAGTTTCAAGCGAAACCCTAACCTATCTCTCCGAGATGCCGCAAATAAGCTGGGTGTATCGTCTACAACCGTGCATCGAGCCAAAAAACGAGCCGGACTATCGACTTACAAGAAGGTAGTGACTCCAAATCGCGATGATAAACAAAATACGACGGCCAAAGCGCGATCCCGGAGGCTGTACACGACGATGCTGACGAAGTTTGACTGCGTGGTAATGGACGACGAAACCTACGTCAAAGCCGACTACAAGCAGCTTCCGGGACAGGAGTTTTATACGGCAAAAGGAAGGGAAAGGTAGCAGATATTTTCAAGCACACGAAACTGTCAAAGTTTGCAAAGAAATATCTGGTTTGGCAAGCCATCTGTACCTGTGGCTTGAAAAGCAGCATTTTCATAGCTTCCGGGACTGTCAACCAAGAAATTTACGTGAAAGACTGTTTGAATAAATGTCTGCTGCCTTTCCTGAAGAAACACGGTTGTTCCGTACTGTTTTGGCCGGATTTGGCATCTTGCCATTACGGTAAAAGGCCATGGAGTGGTACGCCGCCAACAACGTGCAGGTGGTTCCCAAGGACAAGAACCCTCCCAATACGCCAGAGCTCCGCCCAATTGAGAAATACTGGGCTATTGTCAAGCGGAACCTAAAGAAGACCAAAAAACTGCTAAGGACGAGCAGCAGTTCAAGGCAAACTGGCTTTCTGGGGCGAAGAAGGTGGACAAGGTGGCTGTACAAAATCTGATAGCAGGGGTCAAGCGTAAGGCCCGGCAATTCGGATTTGGAAAAGCGGAAGCCTAACTGAATATTTTTCCTGAATTTTATACTAATTGAACTTGAAAAAGAAATTTAATTTGATTTTTTAAATAAACGATTTCACGCGTTTTCCCTTGACCAAATTTTGACCGTATCACCCTTTACACGAGCGTGCGATGCGACCATGCCGAGGGAAGTCAAACCGAGGAATGGAAGATCGCCGGTGTATTGGTGGACGGAGTCGATTGCCGACCTCCGAAGAACATGCCTCCACGCAAGACGGAGGGTGCAGAGAGCGCGGTCAGACGCCGAGAGAATCGAGCGTAGAGGGGCGCTAGTCGCCGCGAAGGCCGCAAAAAGAGGAAGATAAAGGCCAGCAAGCAAGCCTGCTTCGAGGGTCTGTGTTAGAAGGCCAATGCGAATCCGTGGGGTGACGCCTACCGGGTAGTAATGGCTAAAACCAGAGGATCGGCGGCTCCAAACGAGCGTTCATCAGAGCTGCTGCAGGTGATCGTTGGGGGACTCTTTTCAAGCCGAGTCCATGGCCCCGCGCCGCCATAGATTTGTCCCATGACCAGCGTTACAGTATCCCAGACTTTAACGCTGTCATAGCGACGGAAGGGTGGACGGCTCCGCCGAACACCCGTGACCACGTGGGCATTGATAACGGCACAACGGGGCCCGGCGACGAGGCGACGGTGACGAATGACGAACTCATTGCGATAGCAAAGTCGCTAAAGGTGAACAAAGCGCCGGGACCTGATGGTATCCCGAACCTGGCCATCAAGACGGCTATCTTGCTGGATCCCGGAATGTTCAGGGTGGTGATGCAAAAGTATCTGGACGAAGGCGTCTTCCCGGACGCCTGGAAAATTCAGAACCTTGTGTTGCTACCAAAGACAGGGAAGCCACCAGGAGATCCATCGGCATATAGACCTGTATGTCCGTTGGATACAGCGGGTAAGGTGCTCGAGAGGGTAATCCTCAACAGACTGACAAAGTACACAAGTAGACAAGTAATGTATGAGTTTCGATTGTATATTCTCCAAATAGCTCTTCTAAACACAAGCCAAAGGAATAAAACCTATGCAGAGTGAATTATTATGGTTTCATTATCGAAGGGCCAATAAATCATATTTAAAAATCTCTTAAGTATTTCAAAGCATATTAAGTTTAGTTTGTTTTGAAAAAAATTCTGTTGGGTTAAGCGAATAAAGCTGGCAATGCCTTAAATCATAAAACCAGGAAGAAACCCGTATGAAGACAGCACTTCATAAAAAAATCGATCGAATGGGACGAACTTGCATCCATGAATAGACTCTTTGATGCTTATAGACCGTCATTCACAACCCTCGAAAGTTTCTGACTTTATAAAATGAGTTAAATTTTTTTTAGTTGTAAATTCAGGACAATAACCGTGTACGTGGCACAATAATACACTAGGAAATGACTGGTCATCCGCAGAAAATCCGGTAACAGCTCCAGAGTAAAGTCAATGTACCTTGGTAATCGTGACTCACTAGCTCTGTCAAATTGAATGAATTCTAGAACAAAATACCAATTGAACGAATGCACATTGACTGTTATTTTCAAATATTTGGAGCTCATATTCGTACTTGATGAATATAATGCTGACGATATGTTGTAATTTATCCTAAATGTTAAAAAGTGGATATTTTTACCCTTCTTACAGAGAATTTGTAGAAGCATAAACACACTCGAGACTTAGAGTACTAGCAAATGATTGAATAATTTAAAAACCGTTATTATAAAACCATTCAGAAATTTTCAGCACTTGAAAAAATCCGAAAGCTAGCAAGACGTGAATAAAATGGCAGCCTTCTTCACTTTTAAATGGCGCACTATACTTTCGCACAATTTATAATTTTCGAACGTTTTTGGCCTGTATGTTTGCAAATATAGTGTTGACGAACAAGGTACATGCCCTAACAGAACGTAGCCACACACGGTACTCTGTCGGACTCAGCGAAGATAACATGGGCTACTCAGTTGACCACTCTACAACTGGAACGATCTCGCCGAAACCGATGACCACCCGATAGCGAGAGAACGATGAGATGCTGCGAGGAGATCTGTTGAGTTTTAGTTTTCAACTGCCACTGCTCACGACCGGTACACGAAGGGTTAACCTCCGTTCGATTTGTTGATTGTTTTTTGTTTAGATTAAATTTATAAATGTAGTGAATGTTTCCTGTAGTTTTTATTAAAATAAAGTGTCGTTTGTGAATTGAAGTGCCTGTCTAAGAATAGTGCATCTATGCAATAAGGGAAAGGCACATAACATTATGAATCTGTGAGTCAGACAGATTCCCCAACCGAAAGATTCGGAAGGTCTTTTAAAGGGCGACCGACGACGAGATCCTCAAGGTATCCCAACATATAGTTTTTTATTGATATATGGTGATTTATTCGTCATTGCCATCAACATTTAAGAAAAAATCAAGTATTTTATTTTAAAAAGGACATGTATTCATGGTACCATTTAACCCCAAATTCTTCTAAATTCACCTAAGTATTGATAAACAAAAGAGACCTCTTATCATTGCCATTCATATGCAATCGTATTTGCATCCCCGTTCGTCCCCCTTTAAAAAATAATGTAATATGAAAAAATCGTAATTTTTGGACTAAAATCACGATATCTTTTGAACGGATGAATGAAATAACGTTTTTTCTTCATCAAAGTGTGTATTTAAACAAGTTCTAAAACTTGTTGAAAACACCGTTTTCATAAAACTTAAAATGAAAAAGATAGGCGAAAAATACTATTTTTTCAGGGCCACCCTACTCTTAAGCGTAAAAATGATCATAACTAATGACACAAAAGACCTATGGTTTTTACAGCAAAGTTGCTTAAAATTTAATAAAAAACAACTTTGTCCAACATTGTATTGCTTCATGTCAAGATATGTGAAAGATAGAATTTTTATTTCAATATATTCAAGGACCACCCTAACTGAAGTTGATGTCAAATTAAAGCCCTAATTATAAGCTGTAACTTTGCCTAAAGGGTGATACGGTCAAAATTTGGTCAAGGGAAAACGCGTGAAATCGTTTATTTAAAAAATCAAATTAAATTTCTTTTTCAAGTTCAATTAGTATAAAATTCAGGAAAAATATTCAGTTAGGCTTCCGCTTTTCCAAATCCGAATTGCCGGGCCTTACGCTTGACCCCTGCCATCAGATTTTGTACAGCCACCTTGTCCACCTTCTTCGCCGCAGAAAGCCAGTTTGCCTTGAACTGCTGCTCGTCCTTAGCAGTTCCGCTTGACAATAGCCCAGTGTTTCTCAATTGGCGTGTTGGGAGGGTTCTTGTCCTTGGGAACCACCTGCACGTTGTTGGCGGCGTACCACTCCATGGCCTTTTTACCGTAATGGCAAGATGCCAAATCCGGCCAAAACAGTACGGAACAACCGTGTTTCTTCAGGAAAGGCAGCAGACGTTTATTCAAACACTCTTTCACGTAAATTTCTTGGTTGACAGTCCCGGAAGCTATGAAAATGCTGCTTTTCAAAAAATGCCAAACCAGATATTTCTTTGCGAACTTTGACATTTTCGTGTGCTTGAAAATATCTGCTACCTTTCCCCTTCCTTTGCCGTATAAAACTCCTGTCCCGGAAGCTGCTTGTAGTCGGCTTTGACGTAGGTTTCGTCGTCCATTACCACGCAGTCAAACTTCGTCAGCATCGTCGTGTACAGCCTCCGGGATCGCGCTTTGGCCGTCGTATTTTGTTTATCATCGCGATTTGGAGTCACTACCTTCTTGTAAGTCGATAGTTCGGCTCGTTTTTTGGCTCGATGCACGGTTGAAGACGATACACCCAGCATATTTGCGGCATCTCGGAGAGATAGGTTAGGGTTTCGCTTGAAACTACCGGCAACTCTCTTTGTCGTCTCAGCGGCTTCCGGTTTTCGATTTCCCCCCGATCCAGACTTCCTGGCTGTCGACAAACGTTCCCCAAACACTTTAATTACATTTGTAACGGTTGATTTGGCAACTTTTAGCGATTTTGCCAACTTTGCGCGCGAGTAGCTCGGATTTTCGCGATGCGCGAGCAAAATTTTGATACGCTGCTCTTCTTGCTTGGACGGCATTTTGACAACTGAAGAGTGAATTCCAAAATCAAAATAGGAGCAACATTCTACACACACACACACCTTCAAAATGAGGGATGTTCAGGTTTTTTAAATGCAAAATTGAAAGAAATACGTCAAGTTGATATTGACCAAATTTTGACCGTATCGCCCTTTAAGACAGTTATGTTCTAAAGTTGCATCTTCATAGTGAAAATAATTTATTCCTGCTAATTTTTCATTCTGGCCCAGTGTGCAATGGTTGAAATCGAAGTGTAGATAGTTCGAAACATTCAAATCATCGCACTTGCTAGTGGTTTCAAATTTGAGTACGAATGGCTTGTGGTGATGATCGATTCTCAACAATGGCAACGGTGGCTCCAGTAGCTCGACACACTTATCGTCATTAACAAATGCCAGATCAAGAAGCCTCCCATTAACGTTCGTCAAGTCATTAAATTGATATTATGTCTTTAAAAGACCACAGCCTACGATCGATTCTATCAGGGCTGTCAGACGGGGCATTAATCGGCAAAAAGGAGTTTATTTCAACATCGTGCATCCAACACAAGTGGGGAAGGTTGTAATCACCAACAACCAAGGTTGTTATCACCAAAACATGGCCACGATTGCCAGCAAGATCAAGTAGCTTCTGAACACAAGCAGAATGCTGCTCATACAGATACGTTTCGCTGTTGGGTGGGAGATAAAAAGCGCAAACAAATTCGGCCGCTCAAAATTCGGCAAAACAACACGAACTATGATCTGCTCTAATCGCTCACATTCAGCAAGACTAACAGACGTACTGAGCAGCCCATTGCTCACCCCAACTAGTACTCCACCTCCACGTAGAAAACAGCTGGTGTTAGCATTTCTATCGCATCTATAAATCGTGTAGTTGTGTACGCGTTCCGTGTTAACGATACCATTATTGAGCCAAGTTTCTGTGAGAGCTATGACATCGTAGTCACTAACTGACAGTGACAAAAACAAATCGTTTGTTTTCGTATGCTAGAAAAATAAGCATTTAAACCAAAAGTCTTGCAATAATTGCCCAAGGTTATGGCGCCTTGTCTCGCTCATTCAAATTGAAATTAAAATTAAACATTAACAGAATAACACAATTAGTAACATGTTGTATAGAAGTCGAATAAAACAAAACAAAGAACAATCCACGCAAGCCTATGCACAACTACGAATGAAAGACCTGGTAAAAATAAGAGTCCGTAGTTGCATTTCGTGCCTTCTGGCAACTTTGCTTCAATTGATGTCCAAGCTCATTAAGACTCTTTTTTTCCTCTGTTCGGGACATAAACCACTGGTTTCTCAATGATGATCGTAAATGAGGTAAATCGATGAGGTAAATCGACATGCACTAAACAAAGGTTACGGGATATACTACAATAGATCTAATTACTGGTCGATTAGATCTATTGTAGTATATACCGTAACCTTTGTTTAGTGCATGTCGATTTACCTCATCACTATTGAGAAATGATAAAGTATTCGGTTTTGTTACAGTTGTCATTGTTTGTTTTGTTGGCAATGAATCGAATTTTATTTAAATTTTCCGTTATTTAAACCCTTTGAGGAGTGAGAGCACTCTTCAAAGACGCGCCCCTCTATCAGTCAAAATCAGATTCATTGCAAAAAATAAACAATGGCTCCGATACAGACCATGCATCAGAACCCTAGTCACAACCAATTCAAACTATAAAACATCAAATAGATAATGAGAATTCACATAAATGAAGACTAACCATGTTTTACTTATTCTTAGCTCATCCTCGCACAAGCGCAAAACGAGTATTTTGACTTTTCATAAGACATAAAATGTAATAAGGACTAAGATATGTTCCTTTGACTACAAAAAACAAATATGTGCCCTAGTTTGAATTAATTCGGACTAGGGTTCGGTAGTAGATCTGATTCCCCGTAACGCACCACGAAAAGGTGATCTACCAGCGTTTCGGATTCATGGGAAACTTGGTCCTATACCCAATAATTTCATTATCTCCAATCCGCTCAGCCAATCTCAATGTTTTGTGATCTAGTGGACGAATTATTATAACTTGAGATCGCTCAATGCAGACGTCTTCAAAATTTTGCAGATCGACAGGCAATCGGTGCAGACGCACCTGGTACATCATAGCAAAAAGCTCAGCGGCGGATCGGAAGGTTTGATGATATACATCCCCCGCATGTTTTGGGAAACTGTACCCTCCTTCCGAAAGTGCCGCTTGACAATCGCCCAAAGAATCGATCAATTGGTCGAAGATTCGGACCTATTTCACGAATTGTACATTATTGTTTGTCAACCACTCAAGAACCGACTAGACGTAGTGGGTAGAGTCCAAATCCGGCCAGGAGAGAGGAGGAGCCTTGAAATTTGTGTAAAATGCTGCGGTCTGGACAGCGCTCACGAAGCTTCCATGGCGTAGGTTTCGTCGCCGAGCAGGATGCATCCGTCTTTGTTCTCCAGCACCCGGTTATACAGTTTTCACGATCTTAAAGCTTGCTTCAGATAGATTTGGAACAAAAACAATTGCCTGTATTTCAGTTATTTATTATTGAATTCAAGATCTTTTTTATACAAATGTAGCGTTTTCTTCATACTTTTAAGAAAAAATACGGATAAAATTATTCGTCACGGTTTCGAAGGAATTCTCGAATTTTTCCTGTAACACGGCTCATTAGGCGGCGCACACCTCCTTCGTCCATCGTTTCTAGCTATCTTATTCCACCAGGTCTTCATCTGATTGATGTCTTTGACAACCTTTCCCTTTGCCTTGAGTCTCCTCTTCATGATTGCCCAGTATTTCTCAATAAGGCGGAACTGGGGGCAGTTGGGTGGGTTAAGGTTTTCGGAACAACCTGGACCCCTTTCTCTGCATACCATTCTTGAACGACTTTGCTGTAATGACAGCTTGCCAAATCTGGCCAAAACATTACGGGATGGTCGTGAGATCGAATGAACGGTAAAATTCGTTTTTGGAGACACTCTTTTTGGTATAGTTCCGACGTCATTGTCTTATTTGTAACGAAAACTTTCGTTTTTTGCCCACAGCTGCAAATGCCCTGCCAAATCATGATTTTCGTGCAAATTTGTCGGCAAAAACAAATTTAAATTTGGCTGAACATCCCCCCGAGCCGTTGCCAAGTAAAATTTTTGACCTGGGATTTGCCCGAAGTCAGCCTTGACATAGGTTTCATCGTCCATCAGAAGACACCCGTCGAACTTGGTCAGCACCTGGTCGTACAGCTTCCGAGCACGGATTTTGGCCACACTATTCTGTTTTATGGTCCGATTTGGCTGTTTGCTGGCTCGATACGACTTGATTCCTTCCCGGAGTCAGAGTTCTCCTCACACGGTACTATGGGCAGCACCGAATTTTCTGGCCAAATCACGATCTGACAGATTGGGATTCCTCTTAATCGTCTTCAAAATCTTACCACGCAGTTTCCGGTCGACAGTTCCACTCCGACGATTGGCTTGAGGCTTCCGAATCCGTCGTCAATGTTTCCTTATACCGTTTGATAACGTGCCATACGGTATTACTGGGTAATTTTAGCTAGCCTAGATGCAGACCACAATGGATTTTCCAAATAACTGTGCACAATTTTTTCCCTTCTCTCGGCTTCCATGTTGATTGTTTACAAAGTACAGTTGATTTGCCGAATGTCAAAAATACATACGTGAAGCTGACAAGTGGGCGCCAAGAACTTCCAAATCCGTCCACCTGGATCGCCACAATATGAGCAAAAGTTTGTTCCAATTCTAAATGAAGCAAGCCTTACTTGCTGCTTCAGGGTATTTTCTGGCACTTTCTGTTTCTTGTATTTGATTCGTTGAATCATCCCGTTGATGGTGTAATTCGCTTGGTGTTTTTTTCTTCCTTATGTACTCAACCATTGGACCTGGTTTTCTTTCTAGATCTTGTACGTAGATGGCTCACCGAACTTTTTGATTACATTTTTGAAACTGGAGTGGTTAATTTTCACCCGATATACAATTTGTTTGTACGTTACAACCTTTTCCTAGCACAAAATGTGCAGAATTTTCGTTCGCGTGTGCAG
Organism: Aedes japonicus; assembly: GCA_034211315.2. NCBI lineage: Eukaryota > Metazoa > Arthropoda > Insecta > Diptera > Culicidae > Aedes > Aedes japonicus. The sequence continues at coordinate 42,356 of JASCZW010007550.1, read as the reverse complement.
ATCAATCGGACTCATCTTTGGGACGATCCACTGTTCCGAAACACAACCAGCAATTTTAGTTTTATTCCAGCCGTATAGCAAACCTCCCGTATAGCATTGATAAAACTACATTAAAAACTGTTTTGTATACCAACACATCTATGCTTTTTAAGGCCGAGATTTGTAAAAAGTGACCCACTCTATGGACAGTAGTGAAAACAAATTAACCTTTATAAGAACACAAGGATTTTGAAAATGTTCTAGTGAAAGGTGTAATGACCACTTGAGAACCTTAAAAAAAACTTTCCCTGAAAACTAGCAGAGCAGTCAAACTTCACTGATGGTTTGTTTTTGTGTTTCTGCTCAATCAGTAGCAAATTGATAGTAAAATATCCAAAACAAATTAGGTTTTTTACGGCGTAAATGGTACAACGATAAGGCGATCCAGTTCATCCGAAAATAGCTGAATCCACAAAATTGTCCTCAGTTCCGTTCAATAGAGAAGTATTGGGCGCTAGTTAAGCGGAAACTGAAGATGATGGAAGCAGTCACTAGTGACAATGGCCAGATGAAAAATCGGTGGAATCAGCTATTCATGGCTACGACTGAAGAAGGTGTGCTCCGGCTAATGAGCGGCATATCCAGAAAAATGCGAAATTTTCTTTAAAATAACGATGAATGATTTGTTTAATTTATTTTTATGAAATAAAGAAATCTTACCTTTGTTTAGTTCTTAGAAAGTTTTTCGATTGAAAAAATAGTTGAAAAATACACTGACAGTTCTCAATACAGATTGCTGTCGAAAGCAGGTAGTTCTTTTTGCTGACAGTTTTAAAGTCAGTCAGAAGCTGGAAATATTTCGTTTTTATAGTGAAATTTATGGTAAGTTAAAATGTAAATAATTCAGACAACATAGAGTTAAAAGAAGATGTTTTACAAGAAATATAGTTCAGTTGTAATCGAAACGCCGATTAATAAAGATCTAACTAAGAGCGCCTCAAAATCCAGGAAGGTTCCAAAAGTTTGTTCAAGTGGTGAATCTGTGGTGCCTAGTTTTCCGCCGATAGGGATCGGCCCGGTAGTGTCCGAATTGCCCGTGTGTGACTTCAATCCCTGTCGGAGATCATGATCCTGTCCTATCATACACACATTTGAAATTGCCCCATTCTAAATGATCTAACCTCTATTTTAGATTGTTCAGTTCGTTGCTAACCAAATCAACCACAAATAAAGATGAAAAGCTAAAAGATCATCAACTCCATGTTTGAACTTTTTCAGTCGAGACAGATAAGGAGTTTATTGTCACATTGAATTATTCCCATTCGTCTAAAACCGCCTAGAATTGAATTCCTTGAAATCTACAGCATCGTTATTGAAAACATCCATTCAAAAACCAATGCTCAAACGTCCCGTTCTGAATCAATAAAACACAGTTTGAAGTTCTACCACCATTCATCATTTCTAGCGTCACCAATGAACGCATCGACCCCTCAATGGATCCATCTACCTCTAAATGATCTCAATAATCGACCTGCTAATGTGTTTTAACTTCTATCCCAATTTTTGTTTTTCATTTCAGGCAACAGTCCCACCCAAAAAAACAACAGTCCCCCACTCACACACACGCCGAGGCACTTGACTTCCCGAATCGCCCTCTTGAGACGGCATTGTCCCGGCATCTTCCTCCTCGCCATCCTGGCCTGCAACGGTGCAGGCTCAAAGATGGAAATAAAGTGCTGGGAATCGCAAAGAAAAACAAAAACAGTTTTGCTCTCCCCGGCTGAAAAGTTTTCCATTCGCAAAGGCATTCATTCGATCCGTGCGTCAAGACAGTCAGCTTTCCACTCAAGGAGCCACAGTAGATAAATCTTAAAGTCGATAAATTTGAGCTTAATGCCTTTGTAGGGAAACATTGTCGTCGGAAGGCGGAGAGGGGGAAAAGGGAAATCTCACGTGAAGATGTTTATTTTCCTTCGATGCCGAGTGGACCGTAAACACAATCTTTCGGGAGGGACGACCGTATTTCCCGAAAGTGGACAAACGATGGGTTGAAATGTTCTACGAAGAGGAAGGGACAGAACTTTTTTCGGGGCTCGCTTTTCAAACATAATCGTTATGATTTGTGATTGATTCGATGGGAAATCGGCCTTCGGAGAGTTCGCAAAGTGATGTTATTTTAGCAACCAGTAAATTTATTGACTTTCGAGGGGGGAGAATGGAGTCACATGTTTCAGTCATAATGAATCTGTTTTCTTCGGAAGCATCGCCGACAGGAACGGGAGATGAACATAAAAGACGCTGATCACAGCAGGAATCTGCCCTCCCTAGGAGAATTGGATGGAAAAGTTTAATTGGTTTTCGGTTCAATTCAGAGGGAACCATTGAAATGTGTATCATATCTTTGTGTCAGTCGGTTGGCATGCCGGCAGCAGAAGGACAGCAAAATTCAAAGTCATCATTTTTGGGCGAATCGGAATCCGATTTGGTACAGTCGATTGGCAACAATAATGACAAATTTTTCGGCAGCTCCTCCTATTGTGTTGGAAGTTTTGGTGCGACAGCAAAAGGCGAAACCGGAATGGGAAGGCAATCAAGCATGGTCCAATCAGATTGGACGTAAAGACGATTAGAAGAAAAACGATTTTCGGTTGTGAAATGGTGAGACGGCTAGTGGATTGTCCTTGGGAAGTTATACCAACTGAAAGACGGTTGAGCGCTGCATTAGAGTAATTACCCATCCACGCCTACAATTGTATAATCTTGGCGATAACCAGATACCACCCTCATTTGCAAATAATCGCATTAAAACAGAATGAGTGCTTGGCTTGAAATTATGCTAATAAAATTCAAATTTAAATCTACAAACACCAGCCTCCGGAGGCATCCACCCAGAACACCCTTCAGAGAAACAATTCGGTAGTTGGCGCACTTTGACACAATAAAAATGGAACCGAAATTGTGGTGAGCTGGAATACGTTTCCGTCCTTTGGATGCTTCGGACAAACGAATGAAGTGAGCGTATTTAGAAAACGTTACACAATTGACAATAGTTGTTGAAAATTTGAAACGATTTTGTATTATTTCGGCTATTTTGATTTAGTTTCCTTCAAAACAAGTTTTAAAAATATTTACCTATAATTAATCATTAAACATAATAAGCAGCGCACACAAAGCAATCCCATCAAGGAATGCCTTCAACCTCTTGTTTGTATGTATCATCAAAGCCGTCCAACAGCCGGTTGGCAATGGTAGAAATCCTGCGTCACTCACTGGAATGTGACATCGGCGGTTGTGTTGCAACGATTCCCCTAGGCTACATGTCAAAATTCGTAACATGCGCCTTAGGTGATTCCTGCTTACAGTTGACATCCCTACTGTTGGCGCACTTTTAAAAACTGCTTGAATTTGTGTGGCGGTAAATCGAGAGTAAGCAACAAGTCGGAAACGATATTCAAGATAATCAAAAGATGAAAACGGCGAATTATAGTAGGCCATGGCGTTTATTTTTCTCCGTGGTCAATTTATGAGTTTCTTTTTTGCGTGTTTCGGACCTATTTTTACCGATTAGGTTACAGAAGAAAAACAGTTCCTTGCGTTATACAACGAGGCTTTTGACGGTTGTGGAAACAATGTGTAACGAAAATCCACAAGGAACAGCCCACTGGATTTTACGCAAAGGTGACGTAGGACTACGTAGCAATGTGTAATGAATGTTATTAGTTTTCGCGACCGACCACCCTGAAGCACTTCCATACAAGGAGTTTCCAACAGTATTGATTACTTGTCACTTCTTCCAAAGTTCCTCGGATTACTTAGTGATTACAAAGATTATTGTGATAACTGATGATTAATTTTGATTACCCATTATTTTTCGTGATTATTCATGATCACTTGTTTATTACTCATGATTACTTGCGTGATTCTTGATAACTTCCCTTCAATTGGACATTGCTACCCAAAAAAGTGTTGTTTACATGACTATTAAGGTATCTCTATTCGCGGTGTTAGTCAAACCAAAACAAAATCTCAAGCAATTTTGCGCCGAATTTTTCTTGATTCCGGTTATTTTTAAGTTGCGTGTCTGTGATGGGTGATAGAGCTGAATAGATGGTGGTAGTGTGCTATCGTCAAATATAAGAAATTCAACTATGTGCGCCCTCTATGGTGATACTACCAACTAAGAAACATATGAATTGATAAAAATAAAGTGCTCACAAGAGAAATTGTAAAGAAAACACAGTATATAAAGCTTTTAGTATTTAGTATGTCCACCTTTTGCCTGGATCACTGCTTGTAGACGTCGTGGCATGCTTTCGACGAGGTTGTGCAGATATGTTTCATCGATGTTCTGCCACGCTTCATTTAAAGCTTTGAAAAGCTTGGTTTTATTCGTCACTTCGCCATTATCCACCTGCCTATCCAAAATCGACCACAAATTTTCAATCGGGTTGAGGTCGGGTGATTGTGGTGGCCATTCCAACAGTTTAATGCGATTTGCTTTGAAGAATGCAGTTGACTTTCGTGCTGTGTGCTTTGGGTCATTGTCCTGCTGGAAAATGAAGCTTGCCTCAAGCCCCATTTTAAGAAGCGATTCCTCCAGATTTTCATTGATTATATCAATGTAACGATCAGCAGTCATAATACCTTCGATTTCCACGAGATTTCCAACGCTGGACCACGAGAAGCACCCCAAACCATAATACTTCCGCCACCATGTTTTACAGTTTTCTGCACGTTCTGATCCAATAAGCGTTCTCCCGACTTTATTCAAACACGAGGGCGCTGTTTCTTGCCAAACAGTTCAAATTTGCTCTCATCAGACCATACCACTCGTTTCCAGAGTTCTACGGGCTGTTCCGCATACTTTTCAGCAAATTTCAATCGTTTGATTCTATTGACTTTTCTGATTAGAGGGCGTCGACTTGCATACTTGCTCTTTAATCCAGCTTCTTGCAGCCTGTAGCGAATAATTCTTTCGGATACCTTCAGATTCAAGTTCTCACGTATAGCACGGCTGGTTATTGATGAGCATCTTCTTGCTTCTCGTACGATTCTCGAATCTTCGCGTGGTGACGTAAGCCACTTTCTCCCACGACCTGATTTGTCTGCCACACTTCCACATTGTTCGAATTTCTTCCATACCTTCCTTACACCAGAGTAGCTTAAAGCATACTTAGCAGCAATCTTCCGGAACGATTCATGGTTCTGGTGGTCTCGAACGATGAGTTTACGGATTTTTAGGGGGATTTGCTTACTTTCCATCTTAAAACACGAATAACGAACAAGTAAAACGGGGAAAAATTGTTCTTGAATATACCGCGCATAAACAACAATAAGAGGATATGTCAATATCAGCGACTGGGAACGAACAAAACACAGTTAAATATTATAAGGTAAAAGTGAGCACTTTTTTTCTTCCAGTTCAAAAACAACTCAATTTAAGTAAAAAAAGTTTTTTTTTTTTATTTCAAGAGAAAATTAATTTTTTTTTCTACAAAAACTGAAAGATAACGCAAATTAAGTCAACTTTGCGGAAGAAAGCTAAATAATATAATCAAATGTGATGAAGTTATGAAGCAATGATATAATTATTTCCGGGTGAGCACTTTATTTCTTCCAGTACTGTATAATCGTTGAAGAAACTGCAAGTGTAATGTCTTTCTGACTGTTCAAATATTTGAATTTGCAGTGTGATCAACAGATGCCGTAGGTGTGCAAAGTTATCAATGTTTTTTGTCTGTTTGTCTGTGATATAAATGTCTATAAATAAATGGAGATGGGTTAACATAAATTTTAATTTGAACGTTTTTGATGATAATTAATGATGCTGCTGCTCAAAAGTTTTGCAGAAAAAATGAAATACTACCGATTTTAAAATGAGTTTCACTCCCCAAGGGGACAAAAGGGAATAAACGATTCTGCTTAGGTCTTGTAGATGGAAGTTTTTACGTTTTCCAATTTACGTATTTCATGTTTGCAAATATTTGCAAATAAGTGTGTAGGATATTTTGGAAAACTTGTTTACACTTCAATTTCTACAACTTTTTCAATACACTAACTAGCAACAATTTTGTATCTTCAAAATTTTCGTTCTATGCCCTGAAGATCATTCTAGCAAAGTGTTCAAATTCAATTTTAGTTTTTAAGTCCCACCCTAAGGAAAGATTGAAAAAATGTTTTAAAACGGTACGTTAGTGACATTGAAGTTAGGTTTCTGCAGCAAAGCTCTTTTTAAATTAAATTATCTAGAATTCTGTAGAAGTAACAATTCCTCTTAATCATAATACTATAGAGTTAGAATTAGTAAGATTAGTTAGACCACTCTAATTACCAGCCAAACCAAGTGGTGGATCTTATTTTTAAGATTAAATCTTTCATTGACATCGTTTGTCTAGAGCTATTTTTTTCCGAGTTTTTCGCGAAATTTAGCTATTCGTACTATAGTGCGTGGGTATGAAAATGTACATAGTAGGCTGTTTATCACAATGGTCCAGAATTCGGATTCAGCTGGAAAGATACATTTTCATCCTAAGTTTGAAGTTTTGGAGCAAAATTGTCTTTGCTAAAGGTGTTTCTAATAACAGGGCGCTTCTTTAAGTGTGAATAAAAACTAGGGTTGTCTTTTTTTTCAGAAAAATCGAAAATCTATCTCTTATATTTGTAGAAATAAAGGCATAAATTATTCCGAAAAGTTGTGAATAAACAATTTCAAGCAACTTTGATAATATATTTTTTCTGTACCTCTTGATATGACCGACGCACTCGGTTATTTTTTAAATTGAATATAAATAAGGGTGTAATTTTATCAAAAAAATCGTTAATAACTTGCTGACGGTACAAGACATCGGTAACATTTACACGTCATTACTTTTGTCCTTTCAAGTTATACAAAGAAGACAACGTTGTTGGCAAATTGGAAATAAAAAAGTTGTTTTTACCCTTCTTACATCAATAGAAGGGTATTAAGATCGCTTGAAAACTCGACTTTTTATCCGAGGCCCACAGGGCCGAGTGTCATATACCATTCGACTCAGCTCGACGAACTGAGCACATGTCTGTGTGTATGTATGTGTGTGTGTATGTGTGTGTGTGCGTTACAAATAATGTCACATCGGTTTCTCAGCCATCTGTGAACCGATTTCAGTTCTGTTGACGGCAAATGGAAGCTACAACATTCCCATAGAACGTTATTGATTTTTTTTTCATTCGGACATTTCGTTACGAAGATATGAACGAAACAGTACTTGAAGGCCTATTATAATAGTAATCAAACAGTTTAGTCTCCGATTACATACTGAGTTATTAGTGTACCGATTTTAGTTTTGTTGATGCCAAATCAAAGCTATGATATCTCCAAATAACTGGTCAAAATTTCATTTTGATTGGATAATCCTTCATGGAGATATTACCAAAACAATACCTGAGAGAACGAGAGCAACGAATTGTGAGATGAAAATATACTCGTTGCAGTTCAAAACCAAACAGTACCACTCACACCCATCGATGCCGCTTGCATTCTATTGTGTCAAATCTGGGGCATTGTATAGCACATACAGCGGACTAGCCACACTAAGTGACTCGATAGAATTCAGGATCGATTGGCTCGAGTGGTTTTGAATTGCAACGAGTATATTCGAAAATTACACAAAGTTTCCATTTACTATAACTACACAATTCTGACGATTAAGTATTAAGTATTTATTAAGCATCTTGATTCCGTATTGATAATCAAAATTCATTCTGTGGACTAAATATACGAAATTTTTAATATTTGTGTAAATTATGATTTTATATAATAGGTCGTTAAACACTATTAATGTCAATATTTTAATCACTTCGATAAACAATATGTTCAGGATTTACAAATAGTTCATTTTATTAACTAAATGTTTGAATATTCCTGGATCTTTTTGGAATTTCTGATGAAAATATGTATCCAGTACCACATTTGAGTTCGTAATTCTGGTGAAGTGTAAGAAGGGTTCAGTCTCACCGTCGGTGTATTAATGCGGGTTTTTTTCTGTAGGGACACTGGGAAGAATGATCTAATTCGGTCATATCAAGAGGTACAGAAAAAATTATACCATCAAAGTTGTTTATTAAAATGTATACCATCAAAGTTATTTGTTCTACAACTTTTTCGAATAATGTATGATTTTATTTCTGTACATAAAAAAGTAAGATTCTCGATTTCTCTAAAAATAAGGACCACCCTAGTTTTTATTCCTACCAAAAGAAGCGCCTTGGTATTAGAAACATCTTTGTGGAAGACAATTTTGCTCCAAAACTTTAAACTTCGGCTGAAAATGTATCTTTCCAGCTAAGCTCGCATTCTGAACCACTGTGCACATCAAATCAAAGGAGGTAAATTTGGTAAAGGTGATAAACTCGCTTATTTTTTTTTTACCAAAACCAAGTGATCTCCTGGATTTTTATGCCCGTGGTCATTTCAACCCGGAATTGAATCACGGACCATTTTGATCTTCAATGACCACCGGAAAGTCCTCCGGAGAAACCCGTAATATGGATTATTTTGTTTTTGTACGAAAACCATGGTTTTGTTATGTCGGACAATGGTTCCACCCCCTGACCCTCGAAATGTCCTCTGGAGAAACCCACTAATAAAATTTTGCACCAAAATCGTGATTTCTCACGCCCTTGCATCATACGATACCTGGCAATTGGCCTCTTTTCAGTTTCTTTCACTTCAATACAATAAGCCAAGGGTACCGGTTCCGACTCACCTACCAACTTTCGACCCGTAATGAGAACTATTCAATTTTTGCACAAAAATCATGATTTCGACGGCATAATATTCTTGATTTGTCATGCCGAAGATTGTTTCAGGTCGAAAATAAACCATAGACCACCCGGGTCATCGGTGGCCCTCGAAATGTCCACCGGAGAAACCTTTAGCGTGGGTTATTCAATTTTTTAGGTTTTTCATGCTTTAAATACTTTTAGGTCGGAAATAAACAATTAAAGAGTCTGGTCATTGGTAGCCCGAGAAATGTCTTCCAGAGATACCTGTATTATAGAACTAATCAAATTTCAAACCAAAACTATTAGTTCGACGTCTCAACCTTCGTGATTTTTCATACTCTTTACGATTGTATCACTGAAATGGAATACTAACTACCCTTGTCCTCTAGGGTCACCAGATAGTCCCTCGAATAAACCCTTATTACGAGTCAATTAATGTTTAACACCTGGGGGCGACCCCGGCGTATTGGTTAACATCCATACCTCTCACGCCTAAGTCACGAGTTCGAATCTCACCCCCGGAGAAGTTACGAAAATGCCCAAAAGTGGAGTTTGACTGACTACAACGGGAGATGAACCAGCCCGAGGCTGAAAATCTCGATAATCAAGACAAAAAAAAAAAATGTTTAACACCAACACCTAGCGTTTGATAGTTCAATCTTCGTAATTTTTGAATACCGTAGTTCTTGAGTTAAAAATAACCGGAATCACGGAAAATTTGTCACGAAGTTGCCTGCAATTTTGTTTTTGACGGTTTGACATTTGGTTTCAACTAACACCGTGAATAAAGGTAACCTAATTAGTCATGTAAATAATCTTTTTTTGGTAGCAATGTCCAATTTAAGGGAAGAAATCAAGAATCACGAAGGTAATCATAAGTAATAATCAAATAATCATGAGTAATCATTAGTAATCACAGATAATCATGAGTAACCATGAGTAATCATTAGTAATCACGATAATTTTTTAAATCACTGAATAATCAGAGTAACTTTGGGGGAAGTGACAAGTTATCAATGCGGTTGGAAACCCCTTGATACATAGTGTCTAAAGTAGTGTACTGTATAGTGCGTCGGATGCGCTATATAGCGCATTACTTCCGATAATATATATAACTTATAGAACAAGTGTAAAATCGAAAGTCATTTAATTCAGTTTCAACTGTTTACTGGATTGATTATCCTTATGATAACTTATGATTACAAATGATTACTCCTGATTATTGTGATAACCTACGATCCTAGAATTAGTTTGCGCAAATAAAAGTACTCTCTGATTACATGTCACTTCAATACTTGTTGGAAACCCATTGCTTCGAAAGACATGTCAACTCTCTTTTACACTTACTTTTGTGGCCCCTCGTTTTGGGTTAAGGGGAACAGCCACCGCCGTCACCCCCCTTTCGTCATGAAGCTGGTTTACTTGGTCACAACTTTGTTTCGCTTGGAAATAGCGGATTTGGCTAGCTCTCTCGGCAGTAGCAGTTGTACGGTGGTTGGAAATTTCCAAGACGCCAGGGACATCCGCCGATTAATTTGGGCCAATCGAAAATCTGCTTCAGCACCCGGTAGATGTAGGTGCTGTACGTTTCCTTCTTCCGACCACTCCCTTCGGCGGACCGCTTCTGTTTCTTGCGCTCCTCTTTGGCAATGGCCTTCTGGGCTTTGCCAACCAGTGCACAGCGGGCAAGAATTGATGAGAGCTAAGGAAAAAATCTGTAACTTTTGTCGTTTTTAAGCGCGGCTTGAAAACAAGGCCATTTTCACTTGGATTGTCTGGGGAATCGAATGCAACTCGAATCGCCGCACGGATATGGTTGTGAAGCTATGGAGCTTATTTTACACTTCCCCTTATATTATTAATTTATAGACATCTTTGCACGGAGAGGTTGAAGATCAACAAGCAACAGCACTATAATCCCATGTGAAATTTCAACAACCGCACGGCTCTGTGAACAAAGGTATGGCTGATTTTACTCCACTTCCCCTTATATTATTGAATAATTTATAGATATCTTTGCTCGGAGTCGCTGAAGATCAACAAAATAGGACTTGTCCAATGTAAAATTTCCCAGAGAATCGAATAGAGCCATGTCTTTGTTCACAGAGCCATGCGGAACACAGAAAAAAAAATTTTTAACAAGCGCGTAAAATTTCCCCTCGTTTAATTCCAAGCCAAGGGAGGCGTTAACAACGCAATTGATTGTAGTCTTTGATGAGTCATACAGCAACGTTTGCAATCTTTCATACAACAGGCTCGATTCAGGCGTTATCTGTCTTAAATTTACATAAAATTTCCCGGTATTTTCTGCCAAATCTAGCATTCCCTTTATGTGCATTAGATAACGCAGAAAATTCAATGTTTCTTTTTATCTGTATAGTTGAAACAGCTTCTATTCGATTTTCCAGAAAATTTCACATGAGATCAGCACTATTTATATTTGTGCTATATTTGTGGAACTTCTGGCAAACACCTTTACCATTCCAAAAGTGGTCTAGCCTCTGATGATCCTGGCATATAAATATGGCTTTTCTCCTCTTTATGCAAACATAATGGTGCTTCATAAACCTACATGGCGTGTTAGCAAGTCAAACAGAGCGGTAAAAGCTAAAGAAACGGAAATTCGAAAAAGGAATTGGGTAAAAAAAGTATATTCTTCAATGTTTTCAATTTCATTTTTAAATTGTTCGATTTCATCTAACTATCTCTTGTGATTTTTTTCACAGAATAACGCATTAGTGAGCCGGCGCCAGGAGGTGGAAACGCTAACGACTGAAACACGGCAGGAAAGTTGTTCCGTGAATGGAAAACTACGGCAAAAATTACTGGACTAAATGAAAATTTGTTGGAGCGGTTCCATATCCTTCTTACAGTGATTAACTGTAAAGCAACAATCAATAATAATTCTTTTGAGGACTATGCCAAAGAGACAGTAGCATTGTACGAGAAGTTATATGGTTGGTATGCGTTATATCCCAACAGTCCATAATCTCCGTGTTCACGGAGCAACAATAATTAAATATACGGTGCTTCTAATCGGAATGTGCAGCGAAGAAGTTTAAGAGACAAAAAACAAGTGAATTTGGAAATATCGGGTGGTCGAATGTTTAATATGACAATAAATATAGAAGATGTCTTCAAATGGTTGCTTTTCTCGTCAGATCCTGTAATGTCTTTGACGAATAGTATATCTTCGGGAACGCCATTGGCGGAGCTAGACAATTAGTCTGGAGGGGGCGTGGAGGGGGCCTGCGCGAAAGATTTTTTTTCGTTTATAAGAATATTGAAAAGAGCGACGAAAGTAGCGTAATTGTTGGGGGGGGGGGGGCATGTTATTTTAATTGATAAATTAAGGCAGGTGTAATCGAATAATTAGGTCTATTCTGCACCTCGGTGAGTCGAGATGCCTTCAGAGAATCGAGTGGGGGAATAAATACCTCGTATAATTCCGTCTGTATCAAATGGAGAATGGACTCACAAACGATTATTGTTGTCAACTGGCTCGATTCTCTTGAGGCGTCTCAACTCATCCGAGGCGGAGAATAGTCCTGAATCTATATAGAGTCAAGTTTCAACTAAAAATCTTAAAACTTCAAAGAACAACATTGGGTCAATGAATATTTTAAGTTTATATCAAAAATTAGATTGGTTTGGATAACGCGTTTTAAATCTTCAAAATTATGTCGGTTGATACTGATTCCTTCACAAACTCCGTTCCCAATACTTAAATTTGCCAGATTTGAAAATTGGTTCTGCGTCATGGTACTTCTCAGTCATGTTTTATGCGTCTCATGGCTGAGAATTTAAACGAAAAATTAAGAAGAAAAATTTAGCGTTTTGATATGCAGCTATTAGCTTAACGTTGCTCCTTGCAGAAAAATCTTAATACAACTGGGGCATGGTGTCCCTAATAAACCCTGGTCAGGGGTTTCAATATATTTTATAAATAACTATCAAAATGAACTAAAAAATAATGGAACAACCTGAAACCTGCTCCACGACTATGTTTTCTTGAAAACAAATATCTGAAGTATTAGGATATACCTACCTATCTCTTAATTTTTCATATTTACTCTTGTTTATTTGTCCAGATTGTACGGAATTCTGTAAAACAATTGTTACATAAAATTAAAATGCAATCACATCTTAACTTAGAAATTTTACTTCTCTAATTGAACTGAATAAAAAAAATGTAATTTCAAAATTCAAAGATTTTTTTTCAGTTTCCACAATGTGGATATGTTTCAATCAATGGAACTCGATTAAATTTTCTTATTAATTAACTTTAAGAATGTGCGCAAATCATCAACCAAGGTTGTTTTAAAGTGGAATTCTATGAAAAACACAATGAAAATTTATAAGTTACATTAAGGAAAATTTCTAAATAGAGTTCAAAAAAATTGCAGGAGAATTCCGATGATTATTTCATCAAAAACCTAATTAAAACTTCACGGCAGTTCGAAAGAAACATCCATGGGTAATTTGAGGTTAAACTTAAGATTTATATTGACATTGATAGTATTTTAGGGTATCGAAATTCAATGGAATTTATTCGAAAGTTTTTGAAGGTATGGCATAAAAATGTGAACAGCTACAGTATAGGTGAAAATAACAAATGCACCGTTTTGAATTTTTAAATTTTCAAGTACATTCTTCAAAATGGCATCAGATTTGCCGTGTTAGAAGTTTTGGCTAAAATTTAGTTTTTAAATAATTTAAGATTGCAAAGTTCTACAAGCATGAGTTTTTTGGTAAAATAGTTCATTCTTATGAAAAAAATATTTTGTAAAAGAAAATAAATTTTTTTTTTTTTTTATTTTCTGAGATGGTGGATCTGACGTAATTTTGAAATCTTTGAAGCCCAGTTTATAAATTCAACACAGTTCGAAATTCAGGTTACTTGAACTGAGAATGTCAAATGTGTCTACTTTATATGAAAAACTGTAGATGTATTTAATATTTTCGCCACCACTGTATACTAGGAACTATTCAGCCAAAAATAGAACCTTTTGATTGAAAATAAAATCCATTTCAGAAATCTTAAGAATAATTGTAAGACAACTGTTATAATAAAAGCGAAGTGAATTTTGATAAAATTTGACTTACAGGCCCATTATGTAGTCTACATCAACAACTATTAGTACTGAACTCAACCCTCACAAATGTTATGATTGCAGAAACTTACTATAATTAGGTACCTTAATTCTAAAACTACATTTTCGAAAATACTATCGTTAGTGAATAAACTTCTATCTCCATATTTTGCTTGTGGACATTCTTTAGCTTCGAAACTACTAAATTGGTCGTACAAGAGAAAATGATATCGTGAATTCTAAAATACGCCTTTAAATAAGAATGATTATTGTAATACCTTCTTGAATAATAAAATTAAAATACGTACAAAGAAAAGCGTTTAAAATCTTATGTTTCAACTTAATAGACTCGACATTTTGACATTTTAGATATAAGTCAGAAGTTTTAATATTTATAGAATTGAATTAGTTATAATTCAGAATTATTTAGAGCTATGTGGGCTTTTGTTAGGTAGTATTTCGAACCAAACGCAACAATAAAACATAATTAGTGGTGTATTTATTCAATGATGGGGTTTCCGTCAAAAACATGCTGTTAAGAGAATCAGCATACAACATCTTATGAGCTTCTCCGAGGCTACTATATAAACAACGACGAGAAAAAGCAGTACATCAGTAAAAATAAAGTTGTGGTTTTAAACATCTGAATTGGAAATCGATTTCCATCACATGTGGTCTTAAGGGAATGTGGAAAACAGAGATTTTTCATCGCTAGAACCATCTGCTGTGTCTATCGCGGTATTTGAGCACGATCAAGCGCATGCCAATCAAGGTGACGGATTCGTGATCCTACCTGGACGTGTGGCAAAAGTGTGTGCGTTTGCTTCGAAATACTGCTTGACAAAAGCCATACGTACAATTTCAAACTACTTCTATTCAATTTCATAACCTGCCGAGCTCCATCGGATATCGATACTTTCTCTTCACATGTTTGGTTCTAGCAAAAATTGCTGTTCACAACTGGGATCAAAAGCTGTTGGGAAGATATTTCCAATTTTAAAACATTTTGAGCATGAATGACCGCCCACGGATTTTCCAATTTTAAAACATTTTATTAGACGGAAACTCTGAGCGAAGTGGATTTCTTGATAAATGTACCACTTTTTTCATCCTATAAACTACAGTGTAAGTGTAGGGGAAGAGTGGTATGTTACTCTGTTCAAACTATTTCTGAAGGAAGCGAAGTACAGAAACAACTTACTCTGGAAAAAAAACGCTACAATTTCGTAGAGATTATGAATAGTTTTTCATTTCAAATAAGCGATATATTTAAAAAAAAATCCTGGGGGGGGCCTACAGAATTCTGGAATTCTTCCCCCTAGGCACCCCCAGTAGTTACGCCAATGGGGAACGCTTGCATCAGAATTACCTGAGAAAGCTAGGCTCTTGATTATTGAATTCTAAGTTTCATTTTTTGTTATTTGTAGGTAATAAACTTTTGCATAAACATAACATGATGTTTTTGATGATGATGACAAATCAAGTTGCCATGCTACGTTACGATATACCTACACACTTAGATTTTTTCAGAAATCTTTAAAATTTTACCGAATTCTCAAGAACTGAACGTTTGGTAATCCGATTTTACGGATTTTGGTGAAATTTTACAGGTATCTGTAAAGAATTTACCGGATTTTGGTAGAATTTTTTCAACGTGCTGCTATTAAGCACAATCAAAAAAGACCTTTCCAAAATTTTGCTTAAATATACTTTAAGATATACTTATGCAACTGGTATATATAACTATCGGTTTCACTTGCAGAAAAAATGTACGAGTATGAACTCTTGGGAGCAAATGTGTATTTTTATATAAACTACAATCGTTTTAACATAGTAGGCCTGAAAAATAGATATTTTTCAAAATATGACAGAAACTCTGATTTTTGGCTTTTGTTTCTTTAAGTGCGCTGTATCGCATAAAAAGAAGAGATAGACAATAATAATCTTCTACAAAGTTTTAATGCATTTTATGTTCCATAACTTTTATAGAAAATTTTATATTTCTATCTATCAAAACTTTGATAATGAATTACTTTATTGGTGAAATTAGGCGTATGGAACATTTTTGCTAACAACGCAACATAAGCTAACTAGAAACTGTTCAGAAGACACCAATACGCTATCTCTTATATGTATTGAGTTATTAATTTATTCTACCTAATTGTTCTCCCTGGACCACAGTGCATTGCCGTAAGGCGAAGTCTGGCCAAAATAGCTGGGGTGTGGGCCTAGTACATCGTTAGACCAGCATTAGATAGTAAGTATGTACACTTGTTAGAAAGCATTTGGTGGACCTGAAAAGAGCCGTTTGGTTTAAATGACGATACGGCCTCTAGTTGAAGGCCTTTTTCCAGCGTCTCAACCAGTAGTTGGCAACGCATTACCTCTGGCTGCTATCAGTTTCCCCCGATAATCACGAGCTCGTGCGGCATCGGTACACGGTCATTTCGGAGGATTTCCCGTATGTTCAATCTTAATGCGCTTCCGAAAATTGTGCATGCGGTTGGCATCAAAACGATTCGGCATTGTTCATACTGATTGAATTTAACAGAAAATTATCATTCGGAATGTTTGAAAACGAAAACGTTGTCCGTGATAGGGAATTTCTTTATGCATTGGCAGCACCCTCTCAGAATCCAATGAAACTTTGTGGGTGTGTAGACTTTGTTTTTTCAAGCAACTTTGCATACTTTGTTTTTTTCAGAATTCATCTAGACTACCATTTGAAAAGGGCTTAAGTTTTATGAGCGATTTTTTTAAATCAATATAACTCAAAAAGGAAAAGACCTAAAAAATCTAATGTATGGGTGGCTTTAAGAAAATCGTCCTTATTTTTATGAAAAAAATTGTGAAAATTGTAAAATCGATTCTTACACGCTAAAAGAAAAATATTATAAAATTTAAAGTCAAATTGCAAAAAATTACTATCTAAGCATTGGAAATTTTTTTTTATATAGGAATTATCATTGTCTAAAAGTTTGCCATACAATGCAAGATGGGCAATTTTAAGGAAAAAGCTATTTTTTCATGTGAACATAACTCAGAAAAGACAATACCTACGAAAAAGTGATGCATGGGTGACTTTTAGAAAATTGTCTTAACTTTTATGAAAAAAATGTAAAAATTGTAGAATCGGTTCTTACACGCTAAAACATATATTTTAAACTTTGAAGTTTGCAATGTATGGCGAACTTTGAGACAAATAATATCACCTTTATTAAGAAAAAAATTCGTCCAATTCTAAGATAGCCATTTTTGCAAATATGCTTTAAATTTTGAAATATGTTTTATTGTGTAGGATTTGTTTCTACAATTTGTACAATTTTCTCAAAGTCACTCATACATCTCATACATTTTTGTAAGTCTTTTGCTTTTTGAGTTATGTTGATTTAAAAAAAATCGATCAAATGCTTTTCAAATGGTAATCTAGATAAATTTTGAAAAAACAAAGTAAGCCAAGTAGCTTGAAAAGACATAGTCTACACATCCACAAAGTTTCATGGATTCTGAGAGGGTGCTACCAAACACTGGTTGAGCTGGCGTGAAATTCGTCAATACCCGCATTTGTCTGGGATAACTTAATTAGGGAAGCGGTACCTATATTGAGCTCAACAAGCAGACCTCCAGTGGAAATCGGTGAATATGCACTGAATACTGAACACTGAGTACCCAAGTTATTCACAATTTGTTCGTCCATTTACCGTTAAACGTTTAGCAACACACAAAACATTCGATTCTGATAATTTTCTTCCAATTAAATACGGAAAAGTTGAAACTGCTATGTACCTATATTAATAATATCACGAAAAACATTAATCCCATCTGTGTACATATGTTAGTCGTACTGATTTTAATCAAGAAAAAATACCAACAAGTTGACGCTCTTCACTACTACACCCAAAAATGAAGTAGATTATTAGACAGCACTTCACGTGTGTTGGTAGCACGCATATAACCAAGACAATATGAAAGGTTTGTTTGTTATTCTTCCATGAGAATATTGACAACAAGACTCACCATAATGTTGGGCATAGAATGCTCTATGAATGATTGAACACGCACACTAGCGTTGATGTGTATGCTATACAGTATGTGAGCAGTGCAACATCAAGCGATTACGTCGATTGTAAACACGGTTCAGAATAGGTGCAAGCGTATTTATATTATTGTGAAAATTAATCCCATAGTTTCCTAGTTTTTTATCACGTATCGTAGATCTGAGTGTGGCTAGTGTAATAAGCGAAGTGTGATTTTATGGTTTGCAATTACGCACCGATAATGTAAGGAGATATAGTGCAATTAAAGAGAAAACTTGGAGTCTGGCTCGAGTATATTCCCTAGTACGGTTAGATCAATACGACGAATTTGTAGTTCAATGGTAGGCAATTGTGTTGAATATTCACGGTGAGTTCAAACTTCCAATACGCAGGGTTGTCACATGATATTCAGCGCAAGTGACACTGTGACATAGAGCGTAAGCTTATTATGCACCCTACATATAATACTCGACTTTCTTCAAGCCATTTCCATTTTGTACATCAGGCATTTGAAGCCTGCGCTCGTGTGGTCTGTGGTTTCTATCCTACTCTTTGTTAACCTCAAAATTATACCTTAAATCCTTTTGGCTTTATTTTCTAAACCTGAGGCATCTTGCAGAATAAGACACTGTTACTAGGGGGTCAGACGGACCCTCCTACAATGCCCTCGATCCCTGGTCTAAGCCACGGGGTTCACTGAGGGTGGGCTCTCAAGGCCTCTTTTGTTTCGACCGGCTAGCTCGAGCTTGAGGCCTTCTTACTCTCAGGGTCGGCTTTATTCAAAGGTTGAGGCTAATCAAGCGAACAAATAACTACACATTGTCACTTTCCTTTATATATATTTTCTTTTTATTACCTTTGTTTTGTGTGTTTTTGTGTATAGGGTGTGTGAGGGCCGGCCGGCTGCTGCTGGATCTGGGCGCGTGGACTCTTTAGTAGTTCGTGGATTGGTTCTCGTGACTCGTGGTGGACTTTCTGGTGATGGGTTTGGGCGTGTCGCTTACGTGGCGGGAATCTGTCGGCCTACGTTGGAACACGTGGGCCGATAAACTCTAAACTAAAGTTATTGGGTCCTAGTCATACAACAGTATAACGGTTATTTTGCGTTAATTAACTAAATGAGCTACTGGGTCTGTTAATAACAATCGCAGGCACAAATGCCTAAAAGTATACCTGATTCTTGGTTGTACACTGGTTATTTTGCACTAGATTAGTATTCCTTCGAAGCTTTAGCTCTATGGTACTTTGGCTAAACTGGTCTGCTCGCTTTGGTGGTCAAGGTATTAAAGAGACCAAGCCTTTGACCGATGTACCCAGTAGCTTACCCTTTCCTACATTTTCTCCTATACTCTTTGTTGTACAGTAACTTGCGACAACACTGTTTTTTTCCCATGTAGCAGATTTCAATGTGTGTTGTGTACGATTTTACAAATTTTGTTCTTGTTAAGTCATTCTAGGTTTTATTTAATGCTATTTTTCTCCTAACAGATAAATTATAGTTCTAACAAATATTAACAAATAACAATAACTAAACATCAAATACATATATATTCCATTATTTACTAAGTAATCAAATTATAAACTATTTTTATTGGGCAAGCTACAGAAAGATTTTCCATCCCAACGGTAAAAACACTCAGGTTTACAATGATATGAACAGAAACACTTGATAGTACGTACATCATTAGTTTCCAAATTCAAATTCAAATTGCACTAAAACTGCTGGTTATATCAAAAATCTTATGTAGTCAAAAGAAAGAGCAGAAGGCTATTCTTTCATTTGGTAATATAAGTTTTCAAATAGAACCAGTAGTTTTTATGCTATTGCGATTTGAAGTCAAAAAGTTGATGTACGTACTATCAAGGTATACCTGTAATAAGATTGTCAAGAGTGTTAGGTTAAAAATCTTTCATTTTCGAGAAGAATAAGAATAACAAGAATGAAATGTTTTATGTTTGCTTTCCTGAAGGCAGAAAAAGGGTTTGGAAACATCAATATCTGATTTCTCAGAGCCTCCTTGTTGTAGATTCACGTCAGTGGAATGTGTGAATAAATAAGTGTGCTCAATCAAATTCCAGCAAAGTGCACAAAACATCGTTGATTCCACTTATTTTCTTCACTAAATTGCCATTACACAATCAACAGCATAAAAAGCTGCCTCCACTTACTAAACCTCATCGTCAGACCAACCAAACGCCACCAGTATCCTTTTTATTCCACTCTCAGCATGACCTTATTCTGACGCAACCCGAAACCGTATAGTGTATAAACGGCAAAAAACGGAACAATCCAAAACAAAATGAAGGCATCCGTCATCAGTCAGTGGTCTACCTCGATTTTCCACCCAATCCTACCCCTCGCAGAGATCCTGACTAAGTTCAGTTCTTCAACGTGTGTAGCCGAAAGTGGAATGTGCAACAGAAAGTCGAGCAAGAGTTCAAGCTGCGAGCAAACTAATGGTACCTTTGATTTTGACTAATTCAGGATAATGAAACTCTGACACGTTCTATTAGTAATGGTTGCAAGTCTTACCCACCTCCTTTTCCCGGGTTCGGAGGGGGCGGGGGGTGGGTGATTTGTTATCCCGTTGCAGATTCGAGTGAATTCATATTCGGAACATGTAGTTAAAAATATCTATTATTTCTGAAGCAATCCCGGCCTCGTTCGTTTCATAATCCATCAGACCGACCAATCTGTGACCTGGCAGCATCCGTACTAATTAATGTAGAACCACTTTCTAATTAGCAACATGATCTGCATGCACTCGGCGAGTTGTTGCACTCCACTTCGGGTAGCAGAGATGAACGAGCAGAACTTGTACCTACCTTTTACAGCCACGGGACTAAACAATGAACCGATTCTGGCGTGCATCTGCTATTATAGCCCGCGGTTCTCAGCTGATGTTCTTGCTGGTACTAACTGTTGTTGACGATGATGAACAGGAGGACGATGTATGATCGGTGCAAAAGTTTTCTATTTCACATCCATCAGCGCACACACACAACCTAGCAATTTACTTACCGTATTGTGGATTATTACAATAGAGCAAGCTTTCACCGGAGGCGTTTTTCTCATCATTAGAGAAATTGTTGCTCGTTACTTGCCCTGGCCCTTCCTCTTCCGCCCGGTGAGGGTTCGTTGCAAACACTTTTCCTTGTCTGAGATAGGAGGGTAGCATCCAATTTCCGTTCAATCTATAATTGGAAGACGTAAACACACACTCGCACACTCACATATGTGAGATAAATTCACATCGAAGCTTTGATTGATGGAAATCAGAAGATGTGCGGAGTGGGGTAGGATGGACATGATTCTGGAGCTATATGGTGCAGATGTTATTATTAGTTCATTACTTAGTTCGTCAAGAAGCCGCTAGTTGGATTTTCAGTCTGTCATACCCAGGCAACCAATAAGCATTAGCACATGCAGTAAATCAACCCTAAATCTGCATTTCATATGCTACAAGCATTATATTAGCATTACATCAGCATCTTGAATGCTATCTGCTGTAAAGTTGAATTTCAAATACTATTGAAATGCTTGTAGCCTGTAATAAGCATATTCAATACATAACAGCATTGATGGAGCATTATCATAGCATAGCAGTAAAGTAGCCGTATATTGGGCCAAAAGCGGCATTTATGTTGCATTTAAGGTGACTTAATTGCTTGATAGGCTGCCGTAAAGACGTCTTGGAACTGCTTATTGGTTACCTTGGAAGAGTTGTGCCAACTCGTGGTTCATAATCACACTTCGTTTCAAAACTGCAATTGCTTGCAAGTCCTTCTCAAACATTGTCCACGTCTCATTCCGCAGAAAACTACGCCTTGTACAAGGTACACTTGGTAAGGTGCTGAAGTTTACGTCTTAGTCTTTTGGAGTTTATTGTAGGCATTTTTCAAGCGTGATTCCACCTGCCAAAAGAAACATGTACTTCCACGTATTCATTTTTAGCGTCCAAGAGATGTCCTTTTATACGAACAATATTTTAACCGAGTTTCAGATAATTTTGCCACCAAGACGCAGAAAATCATTTTGTGCCAAAATAGTGCTTAACCCTACTTATTTTTGTATGAATCACGAGGGTTTCAAACACTCTTAAAAACACGTGAAGTTATTTAGAAACACCTACTTGTGTAGTTGTTTATGGTGACTTTCCTCAATGCCAATTTACCGTTCAATGCATCTAACGTTTGCATTAAAAAAATGGCGTTTTTTCGGATGATGATAAAAAAAAGCTATGATAGATTATTGCTTTAAATAAATTTCCCATCGAATGTTAGTATTTATGCATACTTGCAAAAAAAATGTACGCCGTTACGAGCGGCCATCCGGCAGACCGGAACATTCGCCATGGCGGACGAAAACATGCGTGTAAGTATGTTTTTGAGTTCTTTCTTCGTTTTATTTATCAATTCCTCCTCAGTGTTCACGACAAAATTGTTGAAATAGATCTTACTCTTCAGGTTGGCCTAGAAATTCTCGATGGGACGCAGCTAGGGGACGTTGGACGGGTTCGCCGACTTGGGTACAACATCGATATTCAGCCGCTCCATCTCCTCCAACGATCGCTTCGAGTAATTGACCGACGCCAGCTCCAGACAGAACACCGCGTCTTCGCCCTTATGGTATTTCTTGATCAACGACGCAACTTCCGGCAGGCATTTCGTACTATAAATTTCCCCATTCACGGCCAGTCCGGAGCGAAAGAAGAGCGGCTTTGGCATCCCCTTATCGCTGATTGTCAGCTACAGGAGCACCTTCTTGGGGAACTTGGTGTGTGAAATGAACTTAACCTCGGAGCTCACTTCCTTCGTGGAGGAAGTAAAATACGAAGTGCCCTGCCAGTCGTTGCCATCCAGGGTGAGATGGGTTTCGTCGCCCATCACCAACGGCCCGTCACGATTTGCCGGGAAAATTGACTTAACGCGACTTCCGCTTCCTGACATATACACTACCAGTCATAAGTATGGACTCGCTTGGAAAAGTCTTGCAACACTCAGCAACACTCACTCGAGAAGTTTAGCATCACCTAAAAACAGGTACATTAATGATACTATATATCGAGACACTTAACATCTGCCAAGGTGCGGTCTTAAGCAAAGTTGTTCAAAAGGTTAAGAGCATTCAAAAAAATGGACCGTTTGTTTTTGAATTTCACTGCTAAGGGGCGCTAGTGAGCCTGCAAAATTGAGTATTTTCAACTTGTTCTATCTCGTCATTCGGAAAGTTCTAGTCTTAGGCAAGTTATTCAGAAGGTCAAGATCATTCGAAAGGTGGAAAATTTTGTTTGAAATTACACCGCTACGTGGCACTAGTGAGCATGGAAAATATAGCATTTTGAACTGGTTCTATCTCGTAATACTGATAAGATAGAGAGTATGAGTCTTCTGAAAAGTTGTTCAGAAGGTCAAGGGCATCCAATTAGTTTGGGTCAGAATTCCACCGCTAAGTGGCGCTAGTCAGCATGCAGCATTGAGCATTGTAAATTTGTTGTATCTCGTGATTGTGATATGATCCAATGTTATTGTCTTCGGCAAAGTTATTTATAGGGCCGACTCATCACACGTTCAAGTGATTCAGAGGCCTGATTTTAAATATATTCAAGTAATTCAGAAAGAACTCACGTTAAATTCAAGTAATTCAGGACTGATTCACAATACATTCGAGTAATACAAATCTAATTCACTTCATATTAATGTCTTATTCATATCATACGCATGTGATTCAAGACTGATTTATTTCATATTCAAGTGATTCAGGCCTGATTCACTTCATATTTATGTGATTCATGTCAGATTCACTTCAGATTCAAGTGATTTAGAGCTAGCGGACTTTTGATTCAAGTAATTCAAGAATGTTTTGGTCTGATTCACTTTGTATACAAGTGATTTAGGTTTGACTCTCTGACAGATCGCAGCAAGCTGTGACCAAGAACGGCTGGGGTTTGGTAAGCTGTCACATTTTTTCAGTATTTTATTTATCCTTATTAGAATCTCAATAATAACCGTCGCGTGTGATGGTGGATGCTGTGTTTATGACCAGAGGCATATCTAAAGGGTGTATTCGATAAAAATGGCACACAGAAAATCTTCTGTAACTTTTGAATCGTATGAGTAAAAAACCTAGAAATTTGAGTAGATCTTATCCATAGTGTATTATTTACATCTGCCAAGTTTCATAGTTATACATCCAGTAGTTCCAGTCATGTCGTCGAAACAATAAATTGCCCGTGAGAAAATTTTGTGCACTCACAATCAAAATCCAGGGGCGTCCCACCGGTGGATTGCTAAAAGGCTTGAATTGCAAATACAACTGTGTCTCGTGTAATAAGAACCTTCAAGGAGCGTCTGAGTGTCCAAAGAAAGGAAGGGAGTGGTCGTAAAAGTGGTCCAATGGACAGTAAAATGGCCAGGAAAGTCGTACAACAATTCAAGAACCGTCCAAACATGTCAATTCGAAATGTCGCTAAAAAGTCTAAGGTGTCAGTCGGTTTTGTGCAGAAAACCATGAAGCGTGCTGGGTTACATGTTTACAAAGTGCAAAAAGCCCCAAACCGGAATGAAAAACAAAACATCACTGCGAAAACCCGCGCCCGGAAACTTTACACGAAGCTGCTCACCAAATCCGGTTGCATCGTGATGGATGACGAAACATACGTCAAGGCCGACTTCCGTCAACTTCCTGGGCAAGAATATTTCGTTGCCAAGTCGAAGTTCGATGTTCCGGAGGATGTTCGAAAGAAGAAACCATCGAAATTTGCAAAGAAGTTTCTAATCTGGCAGGCGATTTGCGGATGTGGTGAAATAAGTGCTCCCTTCATCACTTCCGGAACAATAAACGGTGCGATTTACACGGAAGAGTGCCTTAAGAAGCGTCTCTTGCCATTCATTAAGAAGCACAAAGGATCAACTCTGTTTTGGCCTGATCTAGCATCCTGCCACTACGCTCGAAACGTATTAGAGTGGTACCGAGCCAACGGAGTCAATTTTGTGCCAAAGGATATGAACCCACCAAATTCACCGGAACTTCGTCCAATTGAAAAATTCTGGGCAATTATGAAAACGGAACTTCGCAAACATCCCAAAACTATAAAAACAGAGCTAGAATTGAAGAAAATTTGGGTAAAAACAACAAAAACACTGGGAAAATCGGTTGTACAAAATTTGATGAGTGGAGTGAAAAGGAAGGTGCGGGCATTCGGGATGGGAGACGAAATTGAATAAAACAAATGTTGTAAATCAAAACTCATTAGTAGTTCTTCATTCCCTGAAAATTTCAAGAAAATCCGATAATCAGTTTAATTTTGATGAGTATATATGTGTGTGCCATTTTTATCGAATACACCCTTTAAACATCATTTGTGTGTTAAATAGAACTAAAATCCGGTGTAAATGGATTTCGAAAACGAACCGATTGCTAAACGTGTGCTGATTGTTGCTGATTATCAGGGTGAGCACTTTCCATTAAACTGATTTATTTGCCGTTTTTCCTACGAGGAACGATAATTTGTTGTTGAAAAATGCAATTGACAACCTCGATCACAAGAGGTGTGTTAACGGTTTGGATGAAAAGAGGAAGGCTGTTTTATCAGTCATGAAGCATTTATACGCTTGGACGTCACCTTATTACGATACATCTTTTGATTCGAAATTTTTCGTTTATTCAGATTACCATAATAGGTTAGGGTAGCAAGTTTGACGTGCATTTTCTTCCGTTGTGTTTTCCGATATTATAACACAATTATTATCGAAGTAATTCATGTTTCACCTTTAACTGTATCGCCACCGTAGCCATTCTTGGCTCAACCGGCTTGTACATGTTTACCAAACTCAACTCCAGGACTCGGGAAAATCTATCCGAACACATCCGGCAAACTTCTCTTGGTAAACCAATTCCACCACAGACCAGTTCAATTAACCACATGGCATTGCTGTAGGTACAGTTCCACAGTTGGAGGAGTTAAGTTCGAGATACGATGCTACTTTCGTTCAGTTGCAATGCCATATGGGACAAGCTTGTCTGTTTTGGATAGGCACAATTTAGGTACCGCGGATAAAGCAGAACGCTAACCAGTTGGACCTTGCAAGGGATTTTCAGTCGAAAACGCGGAGCGCAACAGGTAATTGTTATCCTTTTTGTTCCCTGAATTAAATGAACTATATTATATGATCACATCACTTATCAAGGTGAATCCTGATCCATCGAGCCCTATCCAGCGATGCCAATGTTCCTGATTTTTCAGGATTTTCCTGACTTTTTAGCATTTTGCCTGATATCCTGACAAGCACCAATTTTTTCCTGATTTTGATACAAAATCCTGATTTTTCCTGATTTTTGTAATTTTTATCAATCCAAATTAATTTTAATCGAAATAAATAAACTAATCAGAGTAAGGACGTTCTGTCAAAGCTTTTACTAGTTGGCTACTCTGGAATGGGATTGTAAAAAAACATCCAATAAAAAATCTATTCTGACCAAAACGATACAAGACATCTTAAACTAAGCGCTTTGCTTTTTTAGTTTTTTAAATCACTCTCTCGCAGGTCTCAAACAGCAAATTAAGTTAAGCTTTCGCAAAAAAAAATCAAAATACAACTATACCATATATGAAACTGAAAGACATCAATATAAATTGGTTTTTAATAAACGATATTTTTATGAACATCAGTTTTGTACACACAAAATGACAATCCTGATTTTATCCTGATTTTTATTTCATATACCTCCTGATTTTGTAAAAATATACTTGGCAACGCTGGCCCTATCCTAAAAACATAAAAAAACCTCCTTCTTGTGACCTTTGTGGGGATGCAGAGCTACACACATTCCCTAATCAGCAAAGGTCACGCTAACTTTCCTTCCCTATTCCCAACTGATTGCAAGGATGTGGCCGTGTACTGTGAGAATGGTCGGTTACTCCCAGTCCCATTCAGTTGATTCATTGTGCAATTTCACTGATTCTGATCAATCACGGAGTAGTAATCATTGATACGTGCGCTCAGTCAAGCAAAGCTAAGCTATGCTAAGTGATTTAGGTTTGACTCTCTTCATATTATAGTGATTCAGGACGGACTCACGCCAAATTCAACTGTTTAGCACTGAATCATGACACATTCATGTGATTCAAGCCTGGACGGACTCTCTACAAATTTAGGTGATTCAGGACTGACGCATTAGACGTCTGGTCCACTTCACAGTTAAGTCGTTCAGATCTAGTTCATTTCATATTCAAGTGATTCAAGATTGGCTTAGTTCATATTCGAGCGATCCAAGGATGACTCACTTCATATTTTCGTCAGGGTTCGTTCAAGACTTGGACCAAAATGGAACGTTATCTGACATGGATTAACGGGCTCAATAACCGGATCTAAATCCAATCAAACTGATATGGGATGAACTAGACCGGAACACGAGAAACGTCCCTAGAATCATAAACACTTGTGAGAGTGCCTACATTCGCTTGGAAGAAAGTCTCGGACGATACATTGCGAAAATTCATTGAACGAATGCCGAGCATTTGTACGGCTGTTATTAAAGGAAACGGTGGGTATTTCGAGAAATTGAAAGTTTAATTAATTACCCAAGACTCGAAAGAGTTAAAAATGCTCATTTTTGCATACTTATAAGCGTCATGTAGCGGTGGAATTCCGAAATAAAACTATTCACCTTGAGGATACCCTTGACCTGTTGAACCACTTTGCCGAATACGAAAACTTTCCATGTTACCAGAATCACAAGATAGAACAAGTTGAAAATGCTTAATTTTCCATGCTCACTAGCGCCTCGCAGTTGTTTGAAACTCCGCACTAGACTATTCACTTTTCAAATATCATTGACCTTCTAAACAACTTTGCCGAAGACTAGAACTATCTATCAGAATCACTAGATAAAACAAATTGAAAATGCTCAATTTTGATTGCTCACTAGCGCCACGTAGCGGTGAAATTCCTAACATAACGGTCCATTTTCCGAATTCTCTAAGTCTTCTGAAAAACTTTGCTGCACACCGCAACTTTGCAGATACAGGGTGCGGCAGGAAATAAAGCGAAAATTTGTTTTATATCTTTCAAATCCCATTTTCAACTAATTCAAGCTATAATATCAACATTTTCGAGTGCAGTTATGCAGTATTCTCCATTTTTATTAATAACATCCTCGAGCCGACGCCGGAAGCCAGAGCATGCCTTATGGACGCAGTCCTCCGACATTGACTGCCATGTGCGTGTTATGGTTGACTTCAGGATTTTCACACTAGGGTGATGTTTTGCAGGCTCGTTCTTCAACATATGTCCAAATCGAATAATCCAACGGATAAAGATCTGGACTGCTATGGGGCCACAAATTCGTCAGCCAAAACTTCATGTTATCGTTCAACCATTGTTGGGTTCGATTGGACGTGTGACACGGCGCTCCATCCTGCTGTAGGACAACGTTTTGGTCCTCGGAGAAGTTGGCCTTAACCCAAGGAAGCACTTGGTCCATTAAAATACCGATATACACTTCTGGATTGATTTTAACTCCAGCATCAATGAAAACAGGCGGCATTTCCAAACCGTTGGACGTCACCAAGCCAAACATCATGACACCAGCCCGATATTTGGTTTGAAATTTGAATTTCACTTTTTCCGGAACGTTCTCCATTTTCTGCGGTAAATTGCTGAAAAGCTTTTCGTCGGAGAACAGGATTATCAATTTTGCCTTCTTCAACAAGGAAAGCAATCTCTTGGAACGAGTCACTCGTAGTTCCTTGACCCGTTCCGTAATCAAGTGGCGTTAAACTCTTGCTCTGGAAGATGCATGCAGGTCTTCTTTGATGATTCTCCGTATGGATTTCTCCGAAATATTGGCTTCCTTTGCATGTTTTCCTATGGAACGCACCGGGTTGCGAGCAATTTTAGTGCGGACCGATTTGATCACGTTCGGCGTGCGTGCAAAGCGCGGACGTCCGCTTCTCGGCTTCCGCTGCTTAGGACCATCCTGCGGGGACTTTTTTATGCGGTAAACTGTTGCCAAATGGCACCCTACCACCTTGGCAATCTCTTTCGGCTTCTTCTGGGCGAGCAACAAACTGGTAATCACTTCTTTCGCGAACATTTTGTCGAATTTGCAATAAAACAAATAGAATGTTTGGATGCAGCAATTGAAAGTAAACATAAACAAATACACTTTCGACAAATATAAGTCACTAGCTACACGAATTAACCCAATCATCAAGTTTGAACATTTTCGCATTATTTTCTGCCATACCCTGTAAACTGCCGGAACAATCAATGCAGAAATCTATCTAGGCCGGCGTCGGTGGTGTAGTGGTAAGCGTGACTTCTACTTGGCACCCCAGTGGGCCTGGGTTCAATCCCAGTCGACATCGGCTGTTTGTCTGAGGCGAAAAAATCTGGTCATGTCTTCCTTCCTGATCCCAGTCATGAGTCGTTAGGTAGGGCGGTCACCGGTAAAAACCACGTAGACAATTAAGGGGGGGAGAGTGTTTCGAAAAAGTTCTACGTTTGTCTACGATGGGGAGGGGGGATATACCGAAAGTCTACGTAGACCGTTTTTGCTTCTACAAAACGGATATTCATACGCTCCACGCAGAAAAATACCGTCATAACAAACATATTCCAGGTAAATCCAAATATAAATTAGTTTATTTTGCCGCAAATATAAACTTGCTTTCTTTCAAACATATTCTATGTGTAAAACCAAGTGACATTGATGTTGGAAATTAAAATCATATTAAATTTATTTTCAACATAATAATGATGTAAATAAACGTACATCGTGGCTATCTTAGTCCTAGGTTGAGCTTATATGCTAACAGGTTCCAGACTTCAAGTCGAGTTATTAGTACGAGACACTGAAGAAGTCTGCACATTGTAGACGAGAAACACGCGTATCTGTCGAGAGAAGCAAGGCAAAGGTAGTTGGACAGCCTAAGTGGAGAATACTAATTTTTCTTTTCTAATTTCTAGTTAGATTAGTCATTAAGATCTGCCTTGAAAAAACATGATGATTATTTGAAACCGACTTTTTACCTGTTTGAATAATTTTTGATTTACAATCACTTAAACGTTTTAGGAATCTTGAAATTATTCCTGATTCTCTATTATTTTTAACGTCTGATCGTTAGTCAAATGTAAATACTGGTTTTAAAATATTTTTACGAATAGTGCAAAGTCTCCCAATTAAGTGATGACAAGAGCTCAAAACAGGGGTTTCACAAACTGATTACAAATATCTCCGCTATATGAACATCATCAAACTCTTCAAACGTTTCATTGTTTTCCGTGAAGTTAAAGAACGCCTTTGGATCGGATTTATATTATTTTCACTTGTATTGTGCTTTACTATGCTGATGATATTTCTGCATCAAGTGCTTTACAATATCTACGTGTTTATCTAAATTTAGTAAACTTTGATTTTTTATGCTTTGTGAGCTTTTGTTTTGTTGTTGTTGAGATTTTTGTATTCTCTTCTTTTCTTTTGGAACGTAATCGTGGCCTTTGCTTACAATTCAAAACGGTTACGAAATATATAGGTGAAACCTACACACAGTGCCAAAGTACTTAATATTGAGTACAATTCATCCAGGCTTTGACATTTTTGAAGCGCTTCTATTCTTCGTAGTCATTGAATCAGAAAAGAGTCTTTGTTGTAGTCGCTATATTTAATAATAGAAATTATAATTCTTCAAAGCAACTTAGCATCTGTACACCTAAAGACTTACATTAGTTAAATTTCGACACCAAACAATAGTAGTGAAACAAAATTTCACATTATTTACTAAACCAATTGTGCTGGTTTCACAAACTTGATTTATATCTACATAAGAAACAGCTGATTAAGGTGTTAATCCTTCCTTCTGTTAAATTCTCTGAGCTTTCTGTGGCAGACCCGCGATCAGGTTCAGTAGGTAACCTCGATACACACGCCGTGATGATTCTCCATCTTCTTTGATGTTATCGGTGCCATTTGTTTTCTTCTTAGTTTCAAAGAGTTTCTGCTTAAATATAGTACCCAGTACTTTCTATTGGGCAGTAGTTCTGGACAGTTTGTGGATTGGTTGTTTTTGCACGTATGTGACCTCTCTGTATCCGTAAATTATACAAAATCTACTTTGAAACAAAAGTGTCCAAAATTAACGTTGACAGGCTTTAGTTTTCACCAAAGATAATGTGCGTGGCATTTGATGTCAAGATTACGTAATGTGTGTTGCAATGTGAACGAGGCTTAATGCTACACGCTAAAATTATTGTCTCTAATTATCTTTTCGAGCGGAAAAAGGAGATAATAAGAGACAGTAATTTGAGCATGTTAGTTGTGTTTCTCTATTCGTTTTTTACAACATCGAATGATCGAATGCATGGTACCAACTCAATAGTAAGTTTATGATGTCAACCATTGAGTATTTTCATTTATGCGTGAATGAGATCCCATTTGACAAACATTTAGAAAAGGGTTTTAGTTATATGCGGTTGTGATACCTGTCAGCAATACTATCGCGCATGTGGG
This sequence comes from Aedes japonicus, assembly GCA_034211315.2. Classification (NCBI taxonomy): domain Eukaryota; kingdom Metazoa; phylum Arthropoda; class Insecta; order Diptera; family Culicidae; genus Aedes; species Aedes japonicus. The sequence goes on along the minus strand of JASCZW010007550.1, from coordinate 10,971 downwards.
ACAAAGTACATTAAGAAGTCTGAGAAGACGTCAACTTGCTTTAAAAAACTTTCAAAGAAGATAAACTGAACTTGACATCTAAAGTAAAAACAAAAATAGCCACATATGCTTTGATTGTGGACTGCATTTTGCAATAAAAGTGAACGCAGATCAACGCAAAAGCATCCACAAGGCAGATATTTCGTCGAAGAAAATAAGGCCACTCAAGATTCTGTTCGCCACAGCAACAGCCATGGAATCAAATATTGTAGAACATTTTCCATAAAATAAAAAAAATGAATTTGATAAAAAGTCCACGTAGACTTTTAGAGGGGGGGGGGGTTGGATAAAGTCTACTAAAGTCTACGATGGGGGAGGGGGGGTTTGAAAGTGTCAAATTTTGGTCTACGTGGTTTATGAACAGTCCTAAAACCGCGTTTTGATACCCTATCAGCACCTTAGTTTACACGTAAAGGCGAACGCTAGGATTTGGCAATAAATTAATGGGATATTTCATGTAAATTTAAGCCAGATAACGCTTGAATCTAGACTGTTGTATGAAAAATTGCAAACATTGTTGTATGGCGTATGCAAGATTGCAAACAATTCCGTTCTTTACACTTCCTTCGGCTTGAAATTAATCGAGGGGAAATTTACGCGACAGTTACAATTCATTATTTTTCTTTGTATACATTTTCAATCATTTTTGGCAGGGTTATTGAAACTCACCTTGTACAACATGCTTCGTTTTTGACACATTCGTTAAATAAAATCAATGTCCCTCTTCGTGGTGGAATATTGTTGCTCAGCGAATATGCCATAAAATAAATCTGTGGAAATTTATTATCTGTATCCGTCGGTGGCAAAAATGAACCCCCGTTTTGGTCAAATTAACCTTGAACTTGTAACGTAGACGGTTTCACAATTTCACAATTTACTAATTTTTTAAACTCTGTAGGGATTGAACTAAGAAAACTTTTAAATATTATTATGTGCGTTGCGCTTATTTGACCTTCACTCCAATTCTCCACCAACAATAGAATAGGGCCTATAAATATTTGTAAACAAACACTTCTGAGTCTTTTCCTCGCAAGCAATATACACACGTCTATACACTGGAAGAAATTTGATAGTCAATTTTAACATTATTGGGGGTTAGGATGACTATTGCAGTATAGTGAGTTTGAACCGACTATTATCATGGTCAAAATTCGACCAGGGAAAATAATAGTGTGATTCAACATTTACCATACTTACCGACAAGAAATAGTCCTTGGGCCACCATGATCATAGTCAAGAATGCCATGAACGTGGTGAACTTGTCCATTTCCATGGTTATTGTAAACATAATTTGCAATAGTCATCTTGACCATGATATAATTGTCGGTATAACGATAGAATTTTTCTCAGAGTAGCATCATCGTGCAGGGAGAAATTTTCCCCTACATGATTATGGCATTGGTTTGCGTGAGTGTGGCTTTCGGGAAAAATGGCTTAAAAGTGTTTGTTTACAGATGTTGATAGGCCCTATTCTATTGTTGGTCGAGAATTTACATCTCGTTTCGAGGTGTCACCAATACAAACGCTCCAGTTTATACGTGCATTTTAACGTTATAAATAGTTTACACTGAGGTTGCTTTTTACATAGGAATGAGTGCGATTAAAAAAAACAACATAAAAAAACCGAGTGATCCCTGAATCCGTTTAAAAATCCATAATTCACGAAAACCTCGTAAAAAGCGCTAAAAAGTATGTTTTACACGCTGGTCAAATCTAAGCGAACGGTATCTACTCGCGTGAATTCCGAAAACCCCTTAAAAAATTGCGAAATAAATGACTTCAGTGTATTATCATTTTTCGCAATTTTTTTTGAAAAAGTCCTAAGTAACAATGATTGATGCTCTCCTCTCTTTTTACGTTAATTAAGGCGCCATTATAAAAGTTTCCAACGGTTTCTTCTTACAAAACGAAAGACGGTCGTGCTGTATAGCATTTTATGATGTTCCCAGACAAAATGAGAATTCAGTTTTTATGATTTTGTCTAATTTTCCAGGAAATTTTTCTAATTTTTTTCTTTTTATAAACCTGTTGGGAACCAAGACGAACCAAATAAAAAAGAATTCAAGTAAATCCATTGAGCCGTTCGTGAGTTATGCTGTCACGAACGGACAGCATTGCATTTTACATATATATAGATGGTATTACCTAATTTATACATATCGGTGGTATAGTGGTAAGCGTGACTGCTAATTAGCACCCGAGCGGGTCTGGGTTCAATCCCAGTCGACGTCGGTGTGATTTTCTGAGGTGTAAAAATCCTGGTCACGTCTTCCTTCGCAAGGGAAGTAAAGCCGTTGGTCCCGGCTCAACTTCATGAGTCAATAGGTAGGGTCCAGGTGGTGGAGTTATCTTCCTGGCATCGGTGATTGTCACCATGTGAGGAAATAAAGATTGGACTCGGAAAAAATGCGACACTTTGCTTTGGGGGTAACTTTTGATCGCGTGGGTAAAAATTAATGAAATTCTAGGTAATACTAGTTTAGAGTGTTATGTTTATGTATCTCGATCTGTCAAGTAGTTTTCAAGATGCATTCGAAACAAGAAGAGCAACGCCTGCATATCTTGGGCGCGGTGATCGATAATCCTGGTCAGTCGCACAGATGGATCGGCAAAAGGCTTGGAATCCACCATTCCACCGTGTCCCGCGTTGTAAATGTTCCAGAAGACAAAAACCATCGAGCGGCTGAAAACTGAAAACGGAATACCCAGAGAAGGCGCGGATGATAAGGCAGTACTTCAAGAATAACAAAAACCTTTCTACCCGAGACGTGGCCAAAAAGGTCAATTCGTCGAAGTGGTTCGTCCAGCAGACCATGAAGCGGGCTGGGCTACGTGTTTTTAAGGTCAGGAAGGCGCCAAACCGGACTGACAAGCAAAACACGGTGGCCAAATTGCGCGGAAGCTGTACCCTGAGTGGCTGGTCAAGGCCTCGTCATGGACGACGAGACATATATCAAGGCGGACACCAAACAAATCCCCGGGTTTTTCCTCGAGTTTGTTGTCGGTACGTCCCGCATGGAGGTTCCGGAAAAGTTCCGGAAGAGAAAGATGGACAAATTCGCGAAGAAGTACCTGTTGTGGCAGGCGATCTGCGAGTGCGGACGGTACAACCGGCACCATAAACGGGCAGATTTATCGAGAGGAATGCTTGCAGAAGCGCTTGCTGCCCTTCCTCCGCTCTCACCGTGGTCCCACGCTGTTCTAGCCGGATCTTGCTTCGTGCCATTACGCCAAGCCTGTATTGGATTGGTACGAAGCGAAGGGCGTTAATGTGATCCCGAAGGAGGCAAACCCGCCAAATATACACGAAGCTCGTCTGATAGAAAAGTTTCGGGCGATAATGAAGAAGAAGTTGAAGAAAAGCTGAAAACCATTCAAAACCGATGAAGCTTTGAAGAAAAACTGGGAGAAATTGTGTAAGAAAGATGTTAAGAGAAATGTACGAGCATTCAACTTGGGAATGAAATTCAATAATTGAATTATACCAAAACATAATATATAGCTATTTAATTCCTGAAAATTTGAGAAGTATCCGATTCAAAATGAATTTTTGGTGATCATTTTTGTGTGTCTCATTTTTTCCGAGTCCAGTCTTTAGGCCGACGGAAAAAAATATCACAAATGGTTGGTTAAAATTAAAATGTCTTTATTATTTCGTTTTCATCCATCTCTTCTTCTGAAATGTTCTATTTACTGAGCCGGGTCGGGTTTAGTTGAAACATCTCCATCAAATCACCGGAGGATCACTAAAAATGGAAAAAAAATATCGTCATACAAAAAAATAAAATAGGCAAGAGCGGGATTTGAACACTAGTCCTTGGCATGATAGGTTTGTAGCTTCTTGGTCTAGCCAACTCTGTTCGTTGAAATTCAACTCTGAGTACCTATTAGCAGTGCTGTAAAAATTCATTGCTTTCATTTGAATGAATGTTCCGGTAAAAAACTAGCTTTTAGAATATGGTGTATGATAAAATTGTAGCTCCTGAATAATTTTATAATTTTGTCTAACAGTTATATTCACTAATATATTCAAATGATATTCAAAGACGAATATCATTTAAATATACCAATATTGCATTCTCACGCCTTAGGTTGCATTGTTAGAGCAATACCTACCTAGTGAGACAAATTTATGAAAATAAACAAGCAGAAAAATTTCATCATAATCAGCTTCTGGAATAAGCTATTGGCAAATGAAGCACATTGGGTCGAAATGATTATTTACAGCAATGCCTTTGATGTATTTATTTAATTAACGTCTCTTTAAACTGTACGTCTGCTGTAGACGTTTTAGTTCATTCGAGACGGCAGAAGTCAATACCTATGAGTTGCTTCTCGTTGGCAGTGAAAACTCATCGTTATGAATAAAAAAACCGTTTTGCAAAACATGGTTTATGTAATGTAATTTTCAACAGGATTTATAAGTGAGAGCATGAGCATGCGCATGATTGACCGCACGGAGTTGCTACTCCGTTGTTGCCAGATCAGCTGTTATTACACAGAGAACCAATAGATGATGCATGGTACTAACATACTTTTTCAATTTGTAAAAACTGGTGATCCCAAACTAAGGCAAAACCGGCGCCGGCCCCGCTCGAATGCAGGTCAAGTAAGGAAAGGGTAGGGATTTGTTGACGTGGTACTCGTTTTAATTGGAAGACGCGGAGTCCACTGCACTTTCACGAGAAATCACTGGGATTTTGGATAACAGGATTGCGTAGCAGCAGAGTTCGCTTTAATTAACGATAAGCTGTCAAGTGAAATATTTAAAAACTAGTACCAATTTCCGATTTGAACCGTTGCAAAAAGGATGCCATTGGGGCCACTCACAAAATGTTATAGTGCTTTGTCATTGGAAAACTAGGAGATGTTTTACAATGCTGGAAAGCCGATTTAAACCGTTTTAAACCAACCGTACGGATGCCGCTGGAGTCACTTACAAAATGGGACAGTTTGTCCCAAGACAGTCGTGGTTCACCGGGTAAGATGGATCGGTGGGCAATAGGCAACCGAAACAATAGACAAAACGCTTCGCCCGATAAAAAAATATTACGGAACAAACTATCGACACAACCGATTCAAGCGATTCAACTGATGGTCGACACAAACCTATAAAAATAAAATTTATTAATATAGACTCAATGTGTAACAATAACATGTCTTGCTCCACGTCCTAGAGAGCACTAACTACATCACGAGTCGCTTGCACCCAACTCTGCCGGCGTCCGTCCAGTTTCTGGTACATTTATTCATGTCCATGCCTAACTGAAGTATTATTACTTTATAAGTTTTGAGAAACAGAAAGATATTAGAAATTGTCTTCAAAATGTGGTCTTAGAAATGACTTGTTGCCTGAAAAGAAACAAAATTAAGAAAAAACAATTAAGTAGAATCCTTGTACTCCCCCGGATGTTTATAGAGCTTTGCCATTTCTATGAAATTAACCTAAGAGTTATTGTTGCGGGCTGTCGATGGTTGTTCATAACTATGTGTTGGACACTGTTGGCTGAAATGAGCATTGAATGAGAATAGTGAGAACATTTTATTGAATAAATGACTATAGTACTAAGTTGTTTATTAAGCTGAAGCCCATTCGAGCTATCTCAGTCGGCTGTTCTACTTAATAGCCCCTTAATCTTGAAAGGTTACTGGTCTATACTGTTTATGTCACCCTCTATTGTATGTTTGAAAGTTAATTATTAGTTTGATCAATAAACAAACCATCTGAAAGCTCATTTCAATTTATCTCTTCCGCTCAGCAACTCTCAAAGTATGCTTCCTTAAGCAGTCCCTCCGCATCCCGTAATAACCTAACTAGAAATGATTGGTCAAAGCAACGTGGATCGAGTGATGTGTGTCGTCCGAGTATCAGGGACGCTCTCGAGTCCCTTCGAATCTTAGTGAGGGTCACGGCAAGGTGATGGGTTGTCGTGTTTGTTGTTTAACATTGCATTAGAGGGTGTGATTCGAAGAGTTGGGATAGACAAGAGTGGCACAATCTTAAGGAAGTCTGTCCAACTTGTCGGCGAAGCCAAACAACGTTGATATCGTAGCACGTCACTTTGAAACTATGGCGGAGATGCACACCAGACTTAAGGCTGAAGCTGGTAGGATTGGGCTTGTGATTAATACGTTGAAAACAAAATACATGTAGGGAAAAGGCTCACGAGAAGACAATGCTAGCCTCCTACTACGAGTTTAGATCGACGGTGATGAAATCGAAGTAGTAAATAAATTCGTATATCTGGGTTCATTGCTGACCGCCGACAACGACACCAGCAGAGAAATACAAAGGCGCATTATAGCTGGCAATCGTGCTTACTTTGGACTATGAAGGACGCTAAGATCAAACAAAGTTCGCCGAACTACAAAGTTGACCATCTACAAGACATTAATTAGACTGGTAGCTCTCTACGGTCACAAAACTTTGACATTGCTAGTGAAGGACCAACGCGCCCTTGGTGTCTTTGAACGGAGGGTGCTGCGTACGATCTATGGTGGAGTGCAGATGGAAGACGGAACGTGGAGGAGGTGAATGAACCACGAATTGCATCAGTTGCTGGGAGTACCTCCCATCATACACATCGCTAAAATCGGTCGACTAGGACCTGTTAAGGTGGCGGATTCGTCCGTGCCTCAACCTACCCCGCAGTGGGATGTTAGGCAAAAGATGACGTCCTTGGTTCGAGTACTACTGTACCCATGCCCTTTCGCTCAATTTTTAAACATCCGCTCGATTTCCAACCTGCCGTTCACTGACGGAACTTTCAAACACTTTCTTTTCATATCTTTCATTCTAGCAACATTACTGTCCACTGCTGGTGCCTCATGGTGATGAGCGTCTCCTTCTACATCATATCTTTTATTATTATTGTAAAAAAATCAATATACTCTATATCACGGAATATACCTTGTAGTGCGAATGAGTTATTGGTCATTTGGGAAAATTTTACCTAAGCGGCTGGTTTTGTTCACCTCAATTACATATCGGTTTCTACTAGGCCTGCGTATGTATACAATAGATGCAAAACCTGAAATATCTGTTCCCCAAGCTTAACGATCGCCAATCTAGTCCTGATAATCTCAAAATTTTTTAACACTATCTGGTTTTAATTTGGCTTTGCAACACGCCATTCAAAAGTTTGTATGTGAATTAGTATGAAGTAATCCCAAACTTACGTTTACAGATCCCTCAACATTCTGATATTACGTCCTTCAAACCAAATTCATACAATACATTCATATAGAGAAAAGCTGTCAACTATCAAAATGCCGAAGATACCTGATGATGTAAATTACATACAAAAATAGTTATTCAATAAAACAGCAAAAATACACACTCTTAGGTAATGATGTTTGTATTCTTATTATTGTTTTCTTTATTATTTATATGTTTTTTATATTTTATATTCATATATTTTATGTATTTTATTTTATTTATATTATTATATATATTTTATTTATTTTTATATTTATGTATTTTTATATATACATTACATATTTTTACTTCTTTATTATTATATATTTGATGAATGAACTCGCTTTTGCATAAAATTTACACGTCAGGTATCTTTCGGCATTTTGATAGTTTACAACTTCACACTACATGAATGTATATAAGATTTGGTTTAAGGACATAATGATCAAGATGTTAGGGATTTGGAAATGTAAGTTCTGGAGATTCTTCATACTAATTCCCATACAAACTTTGAATAGCGCGCACCGTGCCAAATTAAAAACCAAATGTGTTAAAAAATTTTGGGACTATCAGGACCCAAATTGGCGTCGATTGCTTAGGGGAGCAAATATTTCAAATTTTGCATCAGCCTAATGTACAACACTCGCCAAAGCGCAAAATGCCGAAAAACAACACGGTTTCGGCACACGAAAGATATTTTTCGCAATCGACGACCTCGAAATCCACCCCAGCATTCCCAAAGACATGAGCTTCCTTTTCTAGTTGTTTCGGTGGCCCTAAAAAGGGTCATTTTGGGTTCAAGGGAACAGCTCATTTCGTCATGAAGCTGGTTTACTTGGCCACGGCCTTGGTTCGCTCGGAAACCACGTGTTTGGTTAGCTCTCCCGGCAGCGGCAGCATGATCGACAGGCGGTTTGAATTTCCAGAGACTTCAGGGCCATCCGCCAATTGATTTGAGTCAATCGGGCAGCTACGCTTCGAATTCTCTAGGAAATACCATTTACGAAGCTGTTCATACTGCGTATCGCTTGAAGGAAACTACAGAATCGGGTTAAAATGCTTCAGGTACCCGGTAGATGTGGTGCAATGCTTTCCTTTACCGAACCTTTGCTGCTGGAACGCTGTTTGCCCTCTGAGATGGCGGGGAGAGCCGCGCGAAGTTTGGATTCGCTGATCTGAAATGGACGGTTGATCTCCAACGGCGGGTCGTCGGCTGGGACACTGATGTTAGCTATCGATGCTCCGGTATTGTGCATGGATCGGCGGAACTGCGGGGGATAGTTGTCGATAGCAACAAGCCCTTGGAAGTACTCCCAGAGGATCGTAGGGTCTGCGGTGGTGAGGCCGTTGCGTTTGAGCGCACAACGGGGTTGTCTCCTCTTGAGGGCATTGACTCCCCTCCATAGTTCAGCAGCAGAGTGGGTGGGGTTGATGCCGTTAATAAATTCCATCCAGCAGTCAGATTTGGCGGACTTGATGACGTCGCGGCAGGCGTTCCGCTTTTCCCTGTACATCCATTTTGCTTCCTCTTTCTCGGGGTGCCCCTCGGGCAGCCTCGTAGAGGCACGAAGGGCTTTCCTCCGGGCTTTGTCAGTGACTCGGGTTTCCTCAGACTACCAGTGGAGGGCCTTTCTTCCAATCGTCGAGCTGCTCTGGGGAATGGATGATTTGGCTACCGACTTGATTCTTTCGGGTAGCTCGTCAACCGAGCTCAGATCCGATAGATTGGAGGAATCAATGCCGGTCTGGTAGGCCGACCAATCGGCTCGATTATAAATCCATTTCGGTCGACGTGTACCACTTGGAGGAGAGTTGTTGGTACGAATGAAGATCGGGGCGGTCACTGCCCTGTGGGTCGTCATGTACCTCCCAGGAAAGGTTCGGGAGGAGACCGGGACAACAGAACGCCAGATCAATAGTGGATGATCGTTGGCCGCAGATGAAAGTGGGCGAACCTGGAATACCTCGGTAGTTGATCGATTTGCTGCCCCAATCCTGGCGGTGGGCTGCCGAAATCCTCGATTAACAGGGTTAATGGCCCAGACACGGATGAGGTGTTTCTGGGATGCAGCGGACTTCCTGGTTAGCAGCCGATGAAGGATGATGACGACGATAGAGCAATAGTTTAACGGCCAGTTCAGTTCAGGTTGCGTCCACGAATCTTAAAAGCCCAGGGAAGTCGGACCCGTAATGGCCGGTGATTACCAAATACTTTGCAGCTTTTTAGTATCAATGCGGTACCGATAAGTTTCGTCGATGGCTGACATTCACTGGTGGACTTGATGCTATATTCGCTGCCGGTGAGATTGTTGTGGTAACCATTCATGTTCCGTTCGTATGTCAGCGCATGATTCATCAGTAGAGCGTCGAGGATGATATGTGCGTAGCCGGGGGGAATTAACTGAGAGAAGCGCGACGAGAAGCGGTGGTTGTTCTGGTGTCAATTAAATTGATGGCTGGCGAAGAAGGGTTACGTACAATTCTCCAAAACGCCGAAAGACGGTCACCATCCTGGAGGGAGACGTCGCCAACGGTGACCGCCAGCAGCGGCAGATTGCCGGAATCAGTGCTGGCGTGGCGCCGTCCGCCCCCTCTGTCGCATCGAGGGTTTGCTGGTACCACCAGAGCGTGCCATAATTCAATCACCAGTCATAACAAAGGCACCTCCAGCCATCAGCGTAGTTTTAAATTTCTGGCGGCGCAGATCAAAGGCAATGCCGTAATTGGTAATAAGAAGACGCTAACAGTGGTTTACGCGCCACTTTCTTTGTACCTGCTGATTCATTTAGTACCGCGCGCGATGTCGCTGATGACAGCTTATTGAGGTTTTTGTGCTGCAACGACGCTCTTCCATATTACCATTGCCGATCATAACTTCATGATAACAAAAAGAACTTTCGATCCAAACGTGAAGCTGATTTAGACGATTTTGCCGTAGCGGCGGTCGCGATTTCAGCCGTTCACCACCATCTTCAGTCCTGACAGGTTCGGTAGTCATTGTTATTTGGTTCACCAACGACTTCACAATGGACAGAGCGGGAGAGAAGGCACAAATCGATCTCTTTTCTTCAGCGAGGATTTCCGCCAGTATATCTTCGTGTGATGTCGTCCGGCGAACCCAGATAGCACTTCTTCACCCCGCCTGCAGAACTGTCGATAGTAATAGTAACCAACGCAGCGGGCCTTCAAATTCCGGCATGGGTCACAAAAGCAAAGCAGCAGATCCAGCGTCCGGTGAGATGGCAGAATACCGCTTTCGCCCGCGCTTCAGCAAACTGCGTCATTGCAGAGAAACATAAACCGGTGGCGCCCGTCTTCTTCAACGCCAGGTCAGGATATTAGTACGTCCACCGCTGCAGTGGCATAAGGTCCGCACCGAAGCGTAAAAATTTTCCGTCAGCGCCGCCCACTGGAACAATGGAGAAATTATCCTACCGGTGCCTGGCTTACGCCAGTGTCTCGGTATCTGGTAATTTTAAATGTCACCGTGGTATAAATCTCACTACCGAGGTAAAGCGCATGCGTTCCGCTGCAGCAGTGCCAGATCAATGCCGGTATTGAGAATGCTCGTTTTCTTTAAAGCCTTTGAAAGGGATCGTCCGATACCATCTGCTGCTTAATCGTTGCCTTTTTGAATGATTGTATTGCCTGACGGCAGTTGATGACAACACGTCCATTGTATAGCCGCTGGGGATAGTGTCGTGCAGTTGATAAAAATAATGCAACGACCAAAT